>JAHBCN010002538.1:0-89676 GCA_019359885.1 Listronotus oregonensis
TACATTACTTAACATTATTATACATTATTCGCATTATTTTGGCATTAATATGCATTACTCGCATTTTTTTGGCATTAATATGCATTCTTGCATTTTTCGGCATTTTTCATTACTCGCATTTTTTTGGGGAAATTAATATGCATTAATCTGCTTTTTTTTTGAATTATCCTTTACTGTTTCCGATTTTTTCCTGCGACATTGATAGATAAAGTGGTGCATTAATATGCATTATTTTGTCATTAATATGCATTACTTGCATTTTTTGGGGATTAATACCCCTAGGGGCATTATTTTGGCATTAATATCATTACTCGCATTTTTTGGGGAAATTAATATGCATTACTCGCATTATTTTGGCATTAATATCACTACTAACTGGCATTAATTTGGCATTAATATACATTACTCGTATTATTTGCATTTTTATTAAATAATGCGCAATATATGTACACAAAACAGAAGTGATTCCCCCCCTCGGAAATGGTGTACACTATTTTTTTTTTTTTTACGTAATTGTTTTTTATGTGGGTGTATTTAGGCCTGGGTGGGCCAAAAAAAAGGTGCAAAATAGTGTAAAATATTACTGAATAACGAACAGACCTCATATGTAGCGTACAGTCTCCTACAAAAATAATATTTTCAAGCATTGAGAACCTCTAACTTTTGGTAATGCGTATTTAATCATATTTGGAACAGCGCTAAATTGGTGGTCTATTTAAAATACTGCATTACGAAATTAACTAAAATAGGAAAAAATTTAACGATCCGTACTGGTACTAGTCAAGAGAATCCCGGCACGTTCAACAATCAATTTTTGTTAGAAAGAGATGGGCGAGTTCGGCAAGGATGGCAGGGAACAAATGAAGAAAAAAAATCCCCTTTAAACTCTTTTGGGGCGGGAAAGGGGGGCCGATTTTTTTTTATTAGAAGGCGATACTTTTGTCTACAACTACCGCGAGTGACCTACCTTAAATCTTGCGACATAGCACAGCTTAAAAAGCAAAAAAAAAATTTTTGTCAAATTTAACAACAAACCTAAATATGTCACTATAGAAAGTCATTTGTATTAAGTGTGTACATAATATACAGGGTAAAAAAAGAAGTTTTTGATTTTAATGAATTAAACCCAAAACAAGTCGAAAAAGCCAAGAACATGTGGGTCAAAAGTTAACTGTTTTCAAAATATGGCCTTTCAAAGTTTAAAAAAATTGGCAACACCGCGCTGTTTCCTCGCAGTGAGTCGAACGACGAACGTTTTTTACGAAGTTTTGCAAATTTACACTTTTTTTAACGAGATGTTCATTTACATACAAATAATAAAAATTACTTCTTGCAATTTATTTTGACATCTAATTTGGAATAAACTTTAAGTAAAAAACAATAAATATTTATTATTTGGTTTTATAGTTGTACTTTCTATAAGATCAGAATAAACATACATTATAAGAACGCAAATTATTATGTTTTAAAAAAGGACTTTTTAATTTTGCTTGAAGAATAAGATTTTTTGGTTAAACATTCCTTTTTTAAAAAAATTTGTTACATTTCCACTACGGTTGTCGTAAATTTAAAACATTTTGGCATTTTTTTTCCATTTAAAATCAAAAAAAAAAACGGGGCCGGTCCGGTGAGCCCAATGTAAATTTTACTTTTTTTAGGGGACAAAGCTTTTGGGTAGCTCTGTTGCCAATTGTTTTCTTTTAACTGGGGGAAAAATTATTTTTATTATTTTTGTTATTTTTTGATTGAAAAATTTAAAAATTTTAGTTTATTTTTTTAAAAAAAAATACTGATAAGCGATTAAGACAAAAGGTTGTGTTCTACTTGTTTGTTGTAAAAGTATCTTAAATTTTTAAAAAAAATTTTTTAAATTTTGTTGTGTTTTTTTTATACAGGGTGGCGATAAAAAATTGATTATTTTTTTTTTTTGAAACACCTATATGGGTCGTGATCCACCTTTTCCCCAACTTATTAAAGATTATCTTTAAAATGGATGAATTTGAAACCCGGGTATGACAACGACGCTGATTGATTTTTTTTAAAAATAAATTTTTTTTATTCTTTGTTATACACCAGTGCTTTTTGTCATTTTAATTTTTTTAAATTAAAATTTATAAAAAACTACGCGGTGTTGCCAAAGGGGTTTCCCCTTTCTTTTCGCATTTTTTTTTCCAATTTACACCCTGTTTTATTGTATTTTTTTAAATAGCCACTTTAATTAAAATTTTCAATATAACATAGTATACCGTTTTGGGGTTTAAATTTTTAGATAAAAAAAAAATTTTATGGTTTTTAAAAGATTAAGATAAGAAACTGTGAATTAACCCCCTAATCAAAGTGGTCACAACCATTTAAGGATGTTGTTAAAAATTTTAAAAACAGAATTCAACTTTTCCCCAAAATCTTGCTAAATTTCGCAAATGGGTTGTAAACACGTTGATACGGAGCTAGTTCACCTTAATCATTTTAAATCTCATAACCAATGTTTTAATTTGCCAATTAAGCCAAAACGGTACGTCAGGAACATATACTATGTTACATCATTGGAATTTCAATTAAAGTGGCTATTCAAAAATACAATAATATACAGGGTATATCTTTTGAAAAAAATGCGAAAAGTAGCAATTTGCGAATCTTGGCCACACTGCTTGGGAGTTTTAATTTAGAACATTGAATGATCAAAAGCCAATCATATAAAAAAGAGTTTGAAGAGTTTTTTTTAAGTCAATCAGGGTTGTAGTCATTGCGGTTACATAATAACATCGATTCTGAAGATAATCTCTAATAGGTTTGAAACGGTGCACCACAGATCCATAGTGATTTACATCGTTAAATTTATTTTTGAAAGGGCTAGCCAGACGTGTAATAAAATATAGGGTATTTGTTTAAAAAAAATCAACTTTGTGTCGCCACCCTGTATATAAAAACGCAACAAACCTAGAAAGATCATAAAATTAAAGATATACAGGATGTCCCAAAAGTAATGGGACACAGAGCAACAGCAGATTCCTTAGGTCGAAATTATTCAATTAACGTAAACTTGCCTTCTTCCAAAGTTGATATCAACTAGTAGGTGTCAAACTTTTTTGTTTTCGTTTTTCGTAATAATATCTTAACTAAAGGACGTAGCGGTACAAAATTTGGGGTTCTTGAGGCGAGAAATTTAAATTTGTCAATATTTTCATGTTGCTGGTAGGCGCTAGTACGGCCTACCGACTTGTTTTAGATGGCATAACTTTTTTAGCTAAGTATTTTGACATGTTTATTAAAAAGTCAGCTCCAAAAAATGTATACTTTATTTGTCTCTAGAAGCAACGGTTTTGAGATAAATGCATTTTAAGGGACCCCGCAATTTCCTATGGAAAATAGTTTTCGATCAATTGTTTTCAAACTTTGCAAAGTAATAGTTTTTAACACGCTGATCAAAAGTCTTCACGGGCACAAACCCAAAAACCCCTCTAACCCCCCAAAATTAGCCTTAAAAGTCACCAGGAATTTGGAGAATTTTGAGGGTAATTTTGGGGGGGTTAGAGGGGTTTTTGGGTTTTGTGCCCGTGGAAACTTTTGATCAGCGTGTTAAAAACTATTATTTTGCAAAGTTTAAAAACAATTGGCCGAAAACCATTTTCCATAAGAAAATTGCGGGGTCCTTTAAATTGCATTTATCTCGAAAATAGTTGCTTCTAGAGACATAAATGGGGTATACATTTTTGACGCAGAGGGAACTATAGTAACTACCTTTTTAATAAACAGGTCAAAATACTAAGCTTAAAAAAAGTTATGCCATCTAAAACAAATGAGGTAGGCCGTAGCTGGCGCCCCTACCAGCAACATGAAAAGTATGGACAAATTTGAATTTCTCGCCTCAAAGAACCCCCAAATTCCAAATTTTGTACCGCTATGTCATTTAGTTAAGAAATTATTACGAAAAAACAAAAACAAAATTAAAAGTTTGACACCCTGTATCTTAGTTATTATCAACTTTGGGATAAGGCAAGTTTATGTTAATTGCATTATTTTAACCTAAGGAATCCGCTGTTGCTCTGTGTCCCATTACTTTTGGGACACCCTGTATAAAAAACGACTAAAACATTCATTTGTCCATTCAGTCTATAGTGTAAAAAATATTTAATTATTTTTTACACTCTTTAAGTATAGACTGAATGGACAAATGTTGTTAAAAAATGTAGTGAGGTTGTCAAAACTCCATTGTCAAAACAAATTACAGGAATGAAAATGTCAAACTGTAAAAATACCACCCCGTATGTATGCAATTACCTGTATTTTGCTTTTAGGAAAAAGTATTGTTTTGAAACATATCAATTGTTATGACGGGAGCTTGTAATTAATTAACAATTTTGTAACTGATGTAGTCAGTAAAACTACGAGCAATTCGTCGCGACGCATCGCGTCAGTCGAGTAGTTTTGGGTCAATGCCATTAGCAAAATTATTTCAAAGTATGCTTAAAAGCAAGTTTATAGTTATAAAGAATAACAACCAGAACAAATAATGCAAGAAAATATGTTCACAAATAAAGAGTATTTGTCACGATTAATATTTTCCTATGCTTTTAAATATTTTAAGAACTGATAAAATTGACCATTTCTTCAAAAATTCATAAATTTGACCCTTTTAAAGTCGAGAACATGATTGTTTACAATATATTGTTTAAACAGGCTAAAAGCAGACGCTCTCCAATGTGTAGTTTTTTCAAAATAGGCCTCTACTTTAGGGAATTAAAATAATATAATTTCTTTCCCTATAGCTGTTTCCAGCAGAAACAGAATTCCACCCCTATGCATCCCTTTACAGTATATCTAGGGAGACCCCAAACTTCTTACTTTGTCCGAACGTTTGTCCCTAAAGTATCAAAACTGGAACCTAAGGTTTTTTTCTTCCCCATAACAACTCCAAACCTTTAAGTCCTCGGAATCAATTAGGGGAGGGTGTAAAGTAAAGAGATTTCTTACTCTTACTACGATCTATATGTACAAATGCATTACATTTGTCTGTAAAAAAAGACCATATTTTTTCAATACTCATCCCTTTTAAGCCAGTCTCAAAATGTGAATCAAACAAAAACATAAATTATCAAGTGAATTAAATATATCTAAGGCTTCCTATGATGAGAAAGAGAACATACTATTATTGTATATACAAGATTCTATAATAGTTTACCACATAATTAATGTAAAACAAACTTAAAAAAGAGCTGTTGACTATATTAATTTAATAGACATCCATGAAGATTTTTATTGTGAAACACAATAATGTCAATACATTATTATTACAAATATTATAAAAGTAATATTCTTTTAGGGCACTTTTACAATAAAAAAAGGAGTTTTTAATATGCATACATATTATTTAAATGTGTATCACATACAATTATATTAAACTACTGAGAAATGTTTCAAAAACTACTAAAGTTGAAGTGAAGAAAAAAGTTGTTTCTGTGGACAGGGTCATCTGACCAAAATTAAACTCCACAACTTTTCTAATAGTTAAAAAAAAATATGAAACAGCCATCTTGTGTATTTTTTCCCATAAAATCTAAAAAAAATACTTAAGAAAATGATTTAAATTAAAACAAAAGAAATACAACAAAAAAACTAAATTTTTCTTAATGGGACACTATTTATAGATTTGTTTCTGAAAGGGTCTAATTTTTTTGTTGAACTTTTGCCTGTATCAACCTTTAAAAAGTAATAGGAAAAAAATACACAAAAGAGCTATTTTTTATTTTTTTTGAATATGAAACAGGCCACAAATATAGCCCTGTTGTTCTGTACCTCTAATATAGTTTTATATTTGAGGTTATATTATTAACTCGATTATTAATTTATTATTATTATTATAAATTAATTTTTGTTTAGCTTTATTAGGGCTGCTGAGGCCATGGATGTAATGTGTTTGTGCCACTTAAGGTTACCCTCAAATGTAATGCCAACAAAATTAAATGAGTCTTTGTTCTGCACAACTTGGCTGCTTATATGTAATGGATAAACATTGGCAGACTTTTTTTGTGACAGCGAATATGACTGTTTTGTAGGCATTAAACTACACAAGATTTTTTGCACCTCAATCCAAAATTAGTTTAAGGTCTTGTGAAAGAGATATCTGCATTAAACTATGATTGATTTCCAAATCAGGCTTATAGACTGGCTTAAGAAATTAAATATTAGAATGGACAGTACTATTGTCAGGAAAACTATGAATTGGATTAATTACGAAAATCATTAATGTGAAGGAAAAAGAGAGTTGGAGCCAGTACTGTGCCCCGACACCACACAATTAATTTGGTAGAAGCTGGTAGAATGACCATCTACAATGACCGATATAAATCAATCAGAAAGGGAAACTGAAGAGCTAAAAATGAAGCTTAGGTGGGAGACAATAGAAAGGTTTGTTGCCCATTATACCAGACCCGAGACCAGACCTGATCAAAAGCTTTGGATATGTCAATAGCGACAGTATGTGATTCACCAAGAAATTCAAAACTCAAACAACTGGAAGAAGAGATACAGGCCTATAGTTAGAAGTTAGAGTTTTGCCTCCTTTTTTGGTGACAGGTTGCACACATGCAGCTTTCCAGCTCTCCGTAAAAAAATGCCTGTGTCATAAAAGATTCAAAAGGGGTGACTTAAGGTGGATGCATGCTTGGAAAAACATTTTTTTAGGACGATTGCTGAAAAGCCATCAAGCACAGACGATTTTTTGGTATTAAGAGAAGAAATGATACACTTGATCTGTGTGACTTTAAAATTATATTGGACATTTTATAAGACACAGAGGCAACTATTGGAAAATGGAAGGATTAAAGGTAGGTCCTATTATTACTTTTTTTGCTTTTAATTTGAACCCTACAAAGTCATGCCTGTAATCTGTCAATCAGACTCCGTTCACCCCCTAGCTTTCTGTGGTCCACCGTAAAAATAAATTATAGTTATTAAAACAAAATATTCTGTAAAGGGTTATATATATTATAATATTTTTAAATATTATAAATAGTATATTCCATTATTAGTACAGCTAGAGCGCATGAAAGGTAAGTAGTTTAGAATTCGGAATGTCAATAAGGTTTCACTTGGATTTAAATTACTGAAAAGTTGGGGATATACTTAAAGTAACTTTGCATCTTTAACCAGTAAAATATATAATAATTTTAGACTTATTTACCAGCATCGTCCCTAACGACATCCCTAAAGAATTAAAAAAGGTTTACAAATTTAACAAAGCGACCAATTTAAATAGAAAAGAACATCTGGAAATGTGATAAAAATGACTAAACGTTCCTAATAATTTAATCGGAACAAAAGTGTTTACGAGTACGGAAATGGAAATTAGGCTGTCACTTGAACGGATAACAATCTAACTAATTTTGGCAACCTAGGCCTACATTCCAACTATGATCCGCTCTAAAAACCCTCTGAAAGGTACAGCAAACTTTAATAAATAATGTATTATAATAACAAATAATAATTAAACCGCTTTTAATCGGTCATCTTAATCTTACCGAGGTGGTTTCTTCATTTAACTCTTCAAATTTCCGTGAAATCATACTCCATCAAGACACCAAAGCACAGACACGACGGTGTTTTGTCTATAATTTAAACCGATTCACTATTCTAATGGCTTCCCGTCAAAATACAAAAGTCATTGGACACACTATTAAACCCAAAACGGCAGTAAACAGATTCTTGATGACATATTTTTATCAAAATATCGTGCAATGAAAGAAAAGCAACACGGCGCACACGGGTGCTCACATTGCATACATTAAAGATTTCACTTGGCAACCGTCTTCCCCTTTTGCAAAGTGGACGGAACCAAGCGACTGATTTCTGAATTCCTTCGGTAAGTGACAATGAAAATCTTTGACTTAGCTTTTACTGCATAAATAGATAAACGCCTTTTATAGCTTGTATAGGGTACTTCACCTGCTTTAACCAAAATTTTATTTAAAAAAACAATTTGTTTGACTTTATCCGCGTAAAATATAACTTACAAAAATTTGATAGACTTTACGAATTGGATTCTTTTTGTTGTTCGCGAGGTCGCGGAAGGAAGGCGCCACCAATCAAGCCGCTTAGTTGCCAGATGTAACTGTGATGAGTAGGTTTGTTTCGGAAGTGGTGTTTGGTTACATCGATAAGGTATCGGTTATTTTATTAAGTGTTTGTTTTCTACTACTTTGTGTTTACCCATTTGAATATCGCGTGAAACAGATAGTAGCAACAATAAAATAAATAAGATTCGCCCGACTATGACGGATCCAGTCTTAAGGTAATTTTTGTGTTAACTTCTAACTAACCAGAACCTTAATAATTTTTTTTGTTTTCAGAATATATAATTAAATTTATTTTATTTCCTAACACAGTTAGAAACAAAAAAACTAGATAAGCTATACTATGAGACGAAAATAGTAGTCAGTAACGCCAATCCTTACCTCAAAACATAAAATAATAATATACAAAAAAAAAACATTAATGTATTGTATTGCATCCTCGCGAATTGTTGCTTGTCCGCATTTACTTTTTATAAAACGGAGAGCGGTGCCAAACGTATTAAGACCGAGATTAAGACTCGTGTAACGCAGCGATTAATGCTAAAAGGATGCAAGACTCTATTTTTATCACATGTAACAATAGACAGTCTACGCATCATTTATCTTGTTATATTATATTGTATGGTTATGCTCGTGGGTTAACTTAATGTTTGTGTCTTGGTCCGGTGGGTGAACATTCAAATTGTGTTTAAAAGTATTTGCGCTTGAAATCTCGCAATTTCTACACATGATGCATCAGAATGTGGGGGCAATTAATTAAGGTTCCGTTCTCGGACAGTTTTTAGAAAACTTTTAACTTTAAGATTATAAAAAAAGGGAAAAAATAAAACGAGGAAAAAAATTATTGATGACTTGAAAATATGAAATTCGTCGAAACGTGTAGTTTTTTCAGAACCCTTAAACAGAATCAAGGTTGACGTAAATGCTGATAATTCTTTACTCAAAAAAATAAAGCGACTACGACAATGTGTCGTAGCAAACAAATTTTTTTAAAGAACGTTATGACCATGGTTTAAAGAAAAAAAATATTATACTGACGAGATGTGGATAAATTAGCTCAAAAGTATCACATCTTGAATATAACAAGTTCACTTCAAGCATTCCTTGGCGGGTTTTTAACAATTTTGAAATTTGGTAAGGGTCTTTGACTGATTATTACCAATATAGCCAGTAACTCTAGATTTTTAAATGGTGGTCTTACCTTGAGTTTAGAAATAAAGTAGCGATTACTATGAGGTGTAACGATTACCTATTACTATTTTCGGCACACAAAAATAATGCAAGGTTCGAATTACCGTACCGGAAAAAGTAACTAAAGGGATCCTCACACATTCTGGAAACAGTCAAAAAAAACTACGCAGGTCTGGCCATGGGGATTTCCGAAGTGTTTGAGAGAACGGCGCAGTTTTACACCAAATTTTTGCATTGATACGCTTTTTTACGCCTTTTCGATACTTCTTTAAAATAAAGGGAGAAAGCAAAACGCGATGACTGAGTGTTTTGAATTCCAAAAGCGAATTATGGGAAAGCCAGCTTAAGTGCAAACCGCAACGCCTGCAATGGGCTTGGGATCTTTTTTGTTTTAAAAAGCAAAATTTCCATTGTAACTGTTTAAAAAACTCACCTACTATAATATGTTTAACTTTTTTTCCGGTTAACTGCTGGCATTTGGTCAGGTTAAAATAAGATATTGACGGTAACCGGTCAGTGAAATACCCGGAACTGGCTCGTGTGGTTGGTCCCAAGGGTGGTAAGCTTAACAAGGACTGCTGGATCCCATTTAAGCCCATATACGCCAATTTAAATGTCACTTCGATATTTGTGACGCATTTTTGACGTAATTGTTTTGCCTATTGTTTTGTTTACAAGTAGTATAAAGTCTTAATTTTATGAAATTGTATACAATACGGATCTAATAGTAGGTGTACATCCAAATTAGTTTTTAAAAGTTAAATATTTAACAAAAATTAATAAAATAAATCTACCTTCTGGGCAAAATGGTGACGTCACAAACATAACCTTATCTGCGGACAAATAGTAAAAATCGAGCACTCCTTGTTAAGTTTACCACCCTTGGTTGGTCATTTTAGTGATACGAAGCTAACTTTACAATTTTCAACACTTTTAGGGCGGGTCCCCATGAGCGCATTATTAGCGGATTCAATTTTACTGTGCATTACGGAATTTCGGCGCACTGATCCCACGGAAGTGAACGTTTTGGCGTTTGACAGTTCTTTCATTTTTTTATCTTATGTCAAAGTGCTTATGTTGTTAGTAAACAGTAAAACAGTAGTGGAAGTATAATTTAACTTAAAATTTCAAAAATAAACGGTTAAGGGTCAACAGGTCAACACTACACTGCCAGACAGCCAGACGCCAGACTGCCACTAATGTCACTTGTCGCCCAAAGTGCGCAAAAAAGTAAAGCCAAACACAACTTTTTAGCGTATTGTTGGCGTATTCTCCACAAAATAATGACAGCGCACTTTTGACAGATCAGGTGATCGTTTAGGCCAATCGCGTTGTGGAAAACCAGTTCGCTGTCAGTACGCTCTGATTCCAGTCCGCCCATGAGGACCGGCCTTTATACAAATAATATAAAGATTAATTAAGAGATATACCAAAAATAGATTTTCATTGTACGCACTTTCGCGCAATCGCTTAAATTGGCAAAGTCGACCTTTCTGTAAATCGCATAAAAGAGAGGTAAAACTGACTTAATTTAGCAAATTTAACTATCCTTAGTTGTTTAATTAAAAAATGTACACAGAAATAGTTTCTTTCATGTTTTCCTCACTTTTTGAAAGTAAATCAAAACGTAACAAAAATTCAAGAGATAATCAAAACAATAAGATATGTTTTCAGCAAGCGTAATCGGCACCCGGACATAACAAACTAATTATGGTAATTATCTCGAAAGTTGTTTCCATTTTGACCAAATTTTTTACCTTTTTGGGGCGTGACCGAATCTGAAAAAATATTTTTTCGGCAACGTTTCGTTTTTGAAATATTCATCATCAAAATTGAAAATCAAACTAACCTTTTTCACTATATTCCCCCCTTTTTTACAAATTTGATTTTTACACTAAAGTTGCAAATTTTATTAAAAACCCATTTTTATTTATTTTAAATTTTTTCCATTAAATTGCGCTTTCAAGTTCAAAGACAGCGGCCGTTTTTGCAAAAACCAGAACCTTTTGCGGCCACTTGCCTTGTGAAAGGGAGGTTTAAATTGAATGGAAAAAAGGTAAAATAAAAAAAACATGTTTTTAAAATGTGTTTGGAAATATTGGGCCAATTTATGTTAAAATCCGAATTCTGTGCAAAAGAGGAATAAAATAAGGTTTTTTTTTCAAATTTGATGATGAATACTGAAAAGAACGTTCCAAAAAAATTTTTTAGATTTAATTAGCCCCAAAAAAACCCCCGTATAAAATTTCCTTTACAAATCGTAAAAATGATTTCGTTTATTTTTAAGCGAGACAAACGCAGTTACATTTTCCTTATCCACAGTTGTCACATTATCCAATCTACAAAATCAGGGTTCAAAAATCCGCTCAGCTTATCCTGGTGATAGGTTTATCTCTGTCTAGTCTATATAAATAGGTGATTTGTGTAATATACCTACGTTTTTTTTGTAGTTTGTAAACATCGTATTATGTTAAAACCGTAAATTAATGTTCTTTTTTTTTTTTGGAATTTTAAAGTAAATCGTAGTAATAAAATAAAATGTACCAATAATTTTTCAAATAAAAAAAAAATTTTTTTTAATATTTTTAGACCTGTTGCATTTTGGTGAATGCGAAAGAAATTACAGATCCCACGAGAAATATTCCTACACTGTCAACTTGTTTTGATATTTTTTTATTTTATCGTGGCGTTTTGGTGTTATTGGGTTGTGTTCTCGTTTATAAATTATTAGATTACAATTTAGATACCTGCATGTTAATGTATTTATGTAAGTGTATTTATTTTTTTAATTGTTAAAAATCTAATTACTTTTTATGTATAATATAGGTACATATTATACATATAAATTTTTATATTGTTCACCAACGAAAACAGTTTAAAACAGTTATAGGTATAGGGTTTATGGTCATGGATAATGGATAGATAAATTGCCCAGGGCCGCCGCCAGAAAAAAATGTAGGGGGAGTCAAAAAGTTTACGACAATTTACTAGTCGAGAATTTATTGAATTAAAAACACAAATTAAAAAACGGTAATTGTCTCGAAAGTTGCCCCCTCTCCGATTTTGACCAAATTTGGTAGTACGGGTTTTTTTTTTGGGGCGCTGATTACGAATCTGAAAAAATATTTTTTCGGCAACATTTCGTTTTTGAAATATTCATCAACAAAGTTGAAAATCAAACTAACCTTATTTACGCTAGGTAGGTATTTCTCCTTCTTTTTGTACAGGATTCTTGATGTTTACCTACACTAAATTGGCCGACAATATTTTACAAACACCTCTTAAAAACTTGTTTTTAGATTTATTTTACACCTTTTGTTTGCAATTTAATGGAAAAAGGGTGTAAAATTAAAAAAATACAAGGTTTTAAAAGATGTTTATAAAATATTGTGTGCCACTTTAGTGTAAAAATCAAAATTGGACAAAAAGAGGAATGTAAAATGAGGTTAGTTTGATTTTCAACTTTCATGATAAATATCTCGAAAACGAAACGTTGCCGAAAAAATATTTTTTCAGATCCATAATCAGCGCTCCAAAAAACCCCCGTACCTATTGGTCAAAAATCGGAGAGAAGGCAACTTTCGAGACAATTAAAAAAACCACAAATTTAATTATCAATTAATAATAATACTTATTTAAATTCCTAGGCAATATTGTAAAATTTAAGGATTTAGACGGGAATTGTTTTATTTTAGGTAATATTTAAAAACCCTTTACGTTGCCACCTTTTTAAGCCTTTGATACAAAGAACTCTTTCAAAGATAATTAATGATTTTTTTTTCAGAAGTAAAATGGGGCCCCGGGAAAATGGGGCAATCTCGGGAAACTAATAAAAACCTAAAATATTATGAAAAGTTCCAAAACTTTTTCCTATGACCCTCCCCTACGGAGATACAGGGGATTAGGGCATGGTCCCCTAAAAATCGTTTTTGATTAAATAACTTTAAAATTTTAAAGGAATTTAATACTTTTTTAATATGATGGTTACTAGATAAGTCTTCATAAAAAAAAACCCAATAAATCATAGTTGGCTTATTTGATTGCCAGGGACGGACTTGCTCTGACACAAAATAGCAATTTTTTCAACACCCAAAAAATTAACAATAATTTTTGAATAGCTTTAACCTTAAAGGAAAAAAGGTAATTTTGATTGACATCGATAAAATCAACTGTTTAGAGATATAAAATATCATAGTTGGCAGTTTTTTTTACATTATACAGGGTGTTTTCTAATTGAACCCAAATTTAGGAAGCAATTCCTTTGGGAATTTTAAGAAAGAAAATTATTTCATGTCCTAAACGTTTCTTTTGAGATACAGGGTGGTTTTAAAAATAAATAATTTATTATTAATATCTGTAATACCACTTTAGATATTTTAATAAAAATTTCATTTACTATGTATCAAGAAGATTTTTAGAACATTTTTTTTTATTTCCACCAGTGGCGTTGGTACAAATTTGACCTGCCTATTTTGGAATTAAAAAATTTGGTATATTAAAAAATCCTTCTTGATACATAGCACATGTATGCCCAAAATTTATTAAAAATAAAATTTATTAAGATCTTAATAATAAAAATTTATTTTTAAAATTTTATCACCCTTTTCAAGAGTTCAACTACGTTCATATAAAGCTTTCTTCAAAATGGCCCAAAAATTGCTTCCTTTAAAAATTGACGTACAATTAGAAAACACCCTGTATAATGTAAAAAATGCGAACTATAAATTTTTTTTTGGAAACGTTGATTTTATCGTGTCAATCAAAATCCTTTTTTTTTCTTTAAAGTTAAAAACTTCCAAAAATAATATTGTTGACCTTTTCATACAGGGTGTTAAACAAATTGCTTTTTGTGTAATCCGTCCCTGGTAAACTAAATAAACCAAATATGATTTATTGTGTTCATTTTAAGAAGACATCTAGTAACCATCAATTAAAAAAAAATTAAATTTTCGCCTAATTTGTTATTTAAACAAAACAGATTTCCAGGGGCGTCCGTTGTGTACCTGTATCTCCGTAGGAGAGGGATGGAAAAAGTTTTAAAATTGTCATAATATTTTTAGGTTCTAAATTTGATTCCAGTTGCCCCATATTTTAAAACCCCTTTTAGGTATTACAACTCAGTATACACCGACTAATATGGATCCAGAACCTTGAGAGAAAAAAATAGATAATGAGGGGTAATAGACCTTTGAGAAACTTACATCTATTATTGATGTTTTGTAAAATGTAAATTTATTTTTTTGGGGAACTTTTTTTCGAGAACGAAAAAAATAAACGAGCATATACGAACGAAAACGAGAATTTATTTTAAGAGACAATCGACCATAAGAAATACGCTCTTTTATAATAAATTCTGAATAATAATATGGTTAATTTTCTCAAAGTTCTTAATATTCTCGAGAAAATAAGAATATTAAGCAAAAACAAAAACGTTTTTGCACTTTTTCGGTTTGATATAATATAATGACCATTATTATATTCGTCTTTTTGCAATCAATGATTCCGAAACTGTTCTTGTCTTTTCGCGACTAAGACGTTCCTATTGAAAACTAACCAGAACTAACCAAAACTGTTTTAAAATCTTAAATATTTTTTACAGTACATTTCACAATAATTTGTTGATTTCTCGTTTTACCTGCTACTGTCGTTAGTTGTAAAACTCAATAAACTTTGGGTACCCGCATGAGGTCCGGACTTAAAATTTCCTTTATTTATTATTGTACCTACTTTTTGGTATTAATATAGGTTAAAGGAAAATTGCAGGTGTGTGTTTAATATAAAGCAGAGTCTTTTCGTCTTAGTTTATCAGTCGGTTGGAGTTTGTCAAGGTATTTTCGTGTGTGTTATTGAGCATCCAAAATAGATAACCTAAACTATTGATATTAACAGGTAATCAGGACCTATACCCTTTCAAAAGGTGCGGTGCCTACACAATAGATATTTGTCAGGTAACTTATTTATGACTGGGTTTTCCACTGAGGGTTGTTATTTAAATTTTATTGAGGTCGAGAAATCAACCAATTATTGTGGAATGTACCATACCTAATATTTGTTAAAAAAATATGTTATTTGCTTCGGTGATAAATTACGCTTCTTGGATCAAAGCATCTTTTTTTACTTAATATTTGCCCCGGATTGATGTAGAAACGTCCCAAATAAAACAGCCATTAACTTAAAGAAATAGAATAAAGAAGGATAACAACATGACTGTCTTGTCTAGAAAAAAGAAAAAGAAAGTAATTTTCATGTTATAGTTCTGTCATAATCAGCTGTCTTTTATTATACCTCCCCCCAGACAGATGACTGATAACGTGCTGCACCACTGGTTGCCTAATAAAACATGATTTATTAATACGAGCATTTTCCGGAGACGTTCTTGTTCGTGCTTATACTTGCTCGTAAGGGAACGTTCCCGCACGGTGGTCGTGAATGTTCGCGAACGTTCCCCAGTCACGAACGAAACCGTTCTCTTTACAACACTAACTACATACAAGTAAACAAAATAAGTTTCCCGACTTTATATTAAAAAGTATTGCTACTTCTTTTTAAGCCAAACTATGAAAAAAAAATCAAATATTTAGCATCTCCAACCTTGTCAAAAGATACGAGGTAGGTTTAAAAAGTCCGTGCAAAAATAAAAACTACCTACTTGTTTGGGGTAAACCTTTTTTATTTTTCTACATAGTCTCCTTTTAGGCTTATACACTTTGTCCAACGATGTTCCAGTTTGTTGATCCCTTTCAAATAATAGGATTTGTCCAAGTCTGCAAAATATCGATCAATGTCTGCAATCACTTCCTCGTTTGAATAGAATCTTTGTCCCGCCAGCCATTTCTTCAAATTGGTGAACAAATAGTAGTCCGAGGGAGCCAAGTCTGGAGAATAGGGGGGATGTGAAACGAGTTGGAATCCTATTTCCATTAATTTTGCGACCACAACTGCTGAGGTGTGTGCTGGTGCGTTGACGTGATGGAAAAGGACTTTCTTGTGGGCCAATCGTGGGCGTTTTTCTTGCAGCTCGGTTTTCAAACGGTCCAATAATGATGAATAATATGCACCTGTAATAGTTTTACCCTTTTCCAGATTGTCGATGAGGATTATCCCCTGCGAATCCCAAAAGACAGTCGCCATGACCTTTCCGGCCGAAGGAACGGTCTTTGCCTTTTTTGGTGCAGATTCCCCCTTGGTAACCCATTGCTTAGATTGTTGTTTGGTCTCAGGAGTATAGTAATGCATTCATGTTTTATCCACAGTGACGAAACGACGCATAAAGTCCTCCGGATTCTTCTGGAACAGCTGCAAACCATCCTTGCAAAACTTCACACGTTTCCGTTTTTGGTCAAGCGTGAGCAATCGTGGCACCCATCTTGCGGGTAGCTTTCTCATGTCCAAATGTTCATGTAAAATATTATGTACCCGTTCAGTCGAGATGCCCACAGCACTAGCAATCTCACGTACCTTAACTCTTCTGTCATCCATCCCTATCAGGGGTTTGATTAATGATTTCTGGAGTCGTAACCTCCACAGGCCGTCCAGAACGTTTAGCGTCACTTGTTCCCATATGGCCAGCCGAAAATTTAAAACCACGTGTAAACTGTTCTAATCGAAGGTGCAGAGTCCCATAATATTTATCAATCTTCTCTTTAGTCTCCTGAGGCGTTTTACCTTTCATAAAGTAATGTTTAATCACCCACGAAATTCTTTTCGTCCATTTCTTGAAAATCACTCAATACAAAACACAAAGAAATAGACCAATATGGCTGACACTTGGTGTGCGTTCATTCAACAGATGCCACTAACTAAACATGACCTCGATACGCGGCGGTGGTGCCATCTCTCGGACTTTGCACGGATTTTTCAAACCATCCTCGTAAATCACCTTTCGAGTGACGGTAGATCAAAGAGGGAAAATACATAAATATAAAATGTTAACTTTAAAAACTTAACTTACAAAATAAAACAGTCCTTACAACTCAGAAATACCATTTCTTTAAGCTCTGGTTAGCAGTGAACAACTTTTCAGTCACTTAGGCAATATTTACGAGTCTTAGGGCACCCATCAAATAAATTGCCGACGCCGCGCCGGACAAAAACTTTATTAACTCCCGACATTTCGGTTTTTTTATCCGGATCCGGACACACCCAAAAAGGTATTTTTATAATAAAAATAAAAATATAATTTTTATTTTTTTACTTGTTTAAAAAGCTTTCTAGGTTCTATAAAATAAACTGCCCATACAGATGTTTGAGATGTTTCACATCTAGATGCATGCAGCTATATTTGTTTTTTGTTTTTCATAGTATACTTTGATAACTAACATGTTCAATATTTAGTATGTAAGTGTTACTTTTGAATTATTATTATTATATTCTGAAGTATGTGCATTAGCTTAAAATAAATATATATTATTAAAAAAAAAAACACGGTAAGGATTTTTTCGCGACTTACCGTTTTTAACTACTGGTTGATAGCAGTTCTTTCCCCCACCATTCTAACCGAGTTTAACCCGCCTATCCTCGCAAAAACGAAACGGTTTACGTATGTCAACTTACATACTAATCGTTTAATACACTTTTAAGTTTAAATTTAAATGTAAGGTTTTTGGAGAGTTAAGAAATAAGTCGAAAAGATAATTTACAGGGTGTCCCAGAATATGTGGGCAATCTCTCGGAATCTAATAGAAAACCTAAAAATATTATGACAAGTTCCCATAAACTTTTTTCCTATGACCCACCCCTACGAAGATACAGGGCATAACGCAAGGGTAATAAACCTAACAAGGAATGCTCGATCCCATTTAAGCCCATATAAACCAATTTAAATGTCAATTCGGTATTTGTGACGTAATCTGTTTGCCTTTTTGTTTTGTTTACAAGTAATATAAAGTCTTAATTTTTTAAAAATATTATACTTTACAGTTCTAATGGTAAGTACATATCCAAAATAGTTTTTAAAAGTTGAATATTTAACAAAAATTAATAAAATAAATCTGCCTTCTGGGCAAAATGGGCAAACGGTGACGTCCAAACATAACCTATATCTGCGGACAAATAGTAAAAATCGAGCACTCCTTGTTAAGTTTACTACCCTTGGGCATAACGGATGCCCCTGGAAATCGTTTTTGTTTAAATAACTTTTAAAATACTAGGTGTAATTTAATGTTTTTTTAATATGATGGTTACTAGATAAGTATTCTTAAAATGAACCCAATAAATCATATTTGGCTTATTTAGTTTGCCAGGGACGGACTAGTTCTGACACAGTAATAGGAATTTTTTTAACACCCTGTATGATAAAGGCTCAACAATATTTTTTTTGGATAGCTTTAACCTTAAACTAAAAAAAGGTATTCTTGATTGACATCGATCAACTGTTTACGAGAAATAAAATATCATAGTTGGTAATTTTTTTTTTACATTATACAGGTTGTTTTCAAATTGTACGTCAATATTTAGGAAAACAATTCTTGGGTCCATTTTAAGAAAAAAACTTCATGTGAACGTATATCCTAAACGTCCTAACTTTCGAGATACAGGGTGGTAAAATTTTCAAAAAGAAATTATTTATTATTAATATCTCTTATACCACTTTAGATATTTTAATTAAATTTGGCACACATTACAATGTATCAAGAAGCATTTTTAAGTGTACCACATTTTTTTTATTTGCAAAAATAAGCGGTCAAATTCTTGAACTCCACTGGTAAATAAAAAAATGTGGTTCACTAAAAACTGCTTCTTGATACATATAATGTTGCCAAATTTCATTAAAATATCTAAAGTGGTATTACAGATAATAATAAATGATTTATTTTTGAAAATTTTACAACCCTATCTCAAAGTTAACGTTTAGGACATACGTTCACATGAAGTTTTCTTCTTAAAATGGACCCAAAGTGTTTAATATTGACGTACAATAGAAAATTGTATAATGTAAAAAAATTACAACTATGATATTTTATTTTCAAAACAGTTGATTTTTTCGATGTCAATCAAGAATACCTTTTTTAGTTTAAGGTGAAAGCTTTTCAAAAATAATATTTTGAGCCTTTATCTACAGGGTGTTAAAAAAATGCTCTTTTGTGTCAGAGCTAGTCCGTCCTGGTAAATAAACCAATATATTTATTGGAGTTCATTTAAGAAGACTTATCTAGTAACCATCATATTAAAAAATATTAAATTACGCCTAGTATTTTAAAAGTTATTTAAACAAAAAGATTTTCAGGGGCATTCGTTTCCCTGTATCTCCGTAGGGGAGGGTCATAGGAAAAAAGTTTATGGGAACTTGTCATAATATTTTTAGGTTTGCTATTAGATTCCGAGAGATTGCCCACATATTCTGGGACACCCTGTATAGGTATTACAACTCAGTATACACCGACTAATATGGATCCAGAACCTTCGGGAGAAAAACTAGATAATGAGGATAAAAGACCTTTGAGAAACTTACCACTACATATTATTGATAGTGTTGTAAAATGCTCGAGAATTTATTTTTGGAGAACTTTGTTCGAGAACGAACAAAAATAAACGAGCATATACGAACGAAAACTAGAATTTATTTTAAGAGACAATCGACTATAAGAAATACGCTCTTTTTATAATAGATTCTGAATAATAATGTGGTTAATTTTCTCAAAGTTCTTAATATTCTCGAGAAAATAAGAATATTAAGCAAAAACAAAAACGTTTTTGCACTTTTTCGGTTTGATATAATATAATGACCATTATTAAATTCGTCTTTTTGCAATCAATGATTTCGAAACAGTTCTTGTCTTTTCGCGACTAAGACGTTCTTATTGAAAACTAACCAGAACTAACCAAAACTGGTTTAAAATCTTAAATATTTTTTACAGTACATTCCACAATAATTCGTTGATTTCTCGTTTTACCTGCTACTGTCGTTAGTTGTAAAACTCAATAAACTTTGGGTACCCGCATGTAGGTCCGGACTTAACATTTCCTTTATTTATTATTGTACCTATGATTTGGTATATTTTGTAGATTAAAGGCAAATTGCAGGTGTGTGTTTAATATAAAGCAGAGTCTTTTCGTCTTAGTTTATCAGTCGGTTGGAGTTTGTCAAGGTATTTTCGTGTGTGTTATTGAGCATCCAAAATAGCTAACCTAAACGATTTATATTAGTAGATAATCAGGACCTATACCCTTTCAAAAGGTGCGGTGCCTACACAATAGATATTTGTCAGGCTTATTTATGGCTGGGTTTTCCACTGAGGGTTCTTATTTAAATTTTATTTCGGTCGAGAAATCAACGAATTATTGTGGAATGTACCATACCTAATATTTGTTAAAAAATATGTTATTTGCTTCGGTGATAAATAACGCTTCTTGGATCAAAACATCTTTTTTTTCGACTTAATATTTGCTCCGGATTGATGTAGAAACGTTCCAAATAAAACAGCCATTAACTTAAAGAAATAGAATAAAGAAGGATAACAACATGACTGTCTTTTCTAGAAAAAAGAAAAAGAAAGTAATTTTCATGTTATAGTTCTGTCATAATCAGCTGTCTTTTATTGTACCTCCCCCCAGACAGATGACTGATAACGTGCTGCACCACTGGTTGCCTAATAAAATATGATTTATAAATATGAGCATTTTCCGGAGACGTTCTTGTTCGTGCTTATACTTGCTCGTAAGGGAACGTTCCCGCACGGTGGTCGTGAATGTTCGCGAACGTTCCCCAGTCACGAAAGAAACCGTTCTTTTCTTTACAACACTAACTACATACAAGCAAACAAAAGAAGTTTCCCTACTTAATTTTAAAAAGTATTGCTACTACTTTTCAAGCCAAACTATGAAAAAATCAAAAAATCTCCAACCTTGTCAAAAGATAAATCACTTTTCGAGTGACGACAGACCAAAGAGGGAAAATACATAAATATAAAATGTTAACTTTAAAATCTTAACTTACAAAATAAAACAGTCCTTACAACTCAAGAATGCCATTTCTTTAAGCTCTGGTTAGCAGTGTGAACAACTCTTCAGTCACTTAGGCAATATTTACGAGTCTTAGGGCAGCCATCAAATAAATTGCCGACGCCGTGCCGGACAAAAACTTTATTAACTCCGGACATTTGGGTTTTTTTATCCGGATCCGGACACACCCAAAAAAGGATTTTTATAATAAAATAAAATATCAATTTTATTTTTTTACTGGTTTAAAAAGCTGTCTAGATTCTATAAAATAAATTGCACATACAGATGTTTGAGATGTTTCACATCTAGGTGCTCAGCTATTCAGCTATATTTGTTACTTGTTTTTCATAGTATACTTTGATTACTAACATGTTCAATATTTAGTATGTAAGTGTTACTTTTGAATTTTATTATTATATTCTGGATTATGTGTACTAGCTTGAAATAAATATATATTATTAAAAAAAAAACCACACACACACAAGGAATACGAAACAACATCGATTTGACACAGTTGCTGAAATTTTAAAGAAAATCGCTTGGACCCGTCAATTTTTTTTTTCGGGGGGGAAACATTTCGTAAATATATTCAATGCTGTCACTTATGTAGTTGGTGAGATTGGAGTCTGGAGTCGGGGGAGGAGTTACATAGCCTTTAAGAAATCCAGGTACAGGGGATGTCAGGCAGCTCTGTAACCATTTAAGTGGCTACAATTCGACAACCTATCAAAAAATTTCGCAGAGCAATTGACCAAACTATCAGTCAAAATTATCCCTAGTGACTTTTGAGGACGATTTTGGAAGGGTTGGGAGCGTTTTCTGGATTTGTGTCCGTAGAGACTTTTGATCAGTGTGTTGGGAACTATCACTATGCAAAGTTTGAAAACAATTGGCCAAAACCCCATTTTCCGTAAGAAAAATCTCCGGTAATCTTTGAGGTTGATTTTGGGAGTTTGAGGGTATTTCGGATTTTGTGCACATGGAGACTTTTGATCAGCAAAGTTTAAAACCAGTTGGCGAAACCCATTTTTCATAAGAAAATTGCGGGGTCCTTTTCAGCCTGTAAGTAAAATAAAAAAAACGTGACCAAACAACTGTTCTTAGAACCAAAACTATAAAAATAAAGCAATCCCAATTGACACGGGTCCTAAAAATCGCTTCGGTGCACCAGCCATTAATCTTTTAATATTTGTTCCCCTCTTCTGAAAAGCATTTACTTATTACGAGGATTTGTGGAATTTCGTCCAAAGTTGACAACGCCGCTCTGGCACTTTCACCGTCGCCGGATTTCTAATCCCGACTCCCGCGCCTCGAGGTTGTCCATTCTCTTTTACGTACAACATGAACTTGCATCGCATGTTGTGACGTCACACAGCCACCGCGCACAATGCTGAACCGATCTTGGTCGAACGAGTTAGCAATCCGTTATAAAGGAGCATTACAAAGATAAGAAAATTTCAAAAGACTTTTCGTATACATTTTGCATCTTTTTTTCTGGTATAGTCTGTCTCAAAGTATATCGTTATGGCTTTTGACGGACCATACCCCAATAAACCTTTAACGATTTTATTACCCATTGTTATTGGGTAATTGTTCATAAGGGCAGGGGTGGACCAGGTATTTCTTGAGTATTAACCATTAGGCATATAAATATTTTGGCTAATATTTTAGTGGCAGTGTTGAATAACTGTTTTTACTGTGCGTTTCGAAAAAGTTGTTTTACGAGAACATAACTATGTCGCGTCGAAATCATTTGTCATTAGATGCAAAACAGGTTGCGAAAAATGTGTATGAAACTTTAATCAGGAGAGGTCTAATTAAACAAGAAGCTTTAAAAGAAACCTGTATACTTACAAAAACTCCAATATCATCGATAAGGGATATTATTATTAGTGAAGAATTGAACAAAGAAAAAACGTAGTGATTTTCAATCTCACCGTATAGACTAGTGATCAGGACCTAATAAGAAGGAAAATATATTGTCTTTATGAAAGCGGAGTTATTCCTACCTTGGATAAACTGAAAAAAACTAGACGAAGTCGAAACCAATATAAATATTAGCCGTGCCACCCTCCATAGAGTTGTTTGTAAAATAGGATTTAAATACCGCAAAATAGACAAAAGACAAGTAGTAATGGAATCGCACAGATCACGCACCTTCAAATAAAGGAAAACGCATTACCATAATACACGCTGGTTCAGAAGACGGATTTGTCCCAAACTGCTTGCTGCTGTCTGCCAAGAATATTAAGGATTCTAGCTTGGATTATCATGAGGATACAAGTGCAGAACTTTTTGAAAACTGGTTTCAAAATTATCTTTAAAAAAATATTCCAAACAACAGTGTTATTGTCATGGATAACGCAAGCTACCACAGCCGTCTGCTACACTGCTACACAAAGTACCAGCTTCATCAAGTTCAAAAACTGAAATCCTGGAATATTTGTTAGAAAATGATATTTATTTTAAATTCAGTTACAAAAAAATGCATCTTTTGGAAGTCCTAAATTCATATGCAATTAAAAAACAATATGTATGTGATAATTTGGCTGAACAGTCTGGGCATTAGGGTGACCGCAAAAAATCGATGTCAGAATTTTGTTCGTCTGGACCCCACAAAACGATTCCCCTTTCCAGATATTGAGATAGCCGAAATTTGAGCTCGATTAAACGACGGTAACCCGTGCCGCTCGTCGCTCAAAGTTTGAAAAAATCCCAATTTTTGGCCAAAAAGCTGACATAATAAGCCATAACTCAAGAACGGTAACTAATAAAAACACGCTTAATATCTTAAAAGATAGCTAATATTGTTCTTTAAAATTTATATTCTATACATAATTGTTGATATTTTAAGTCAAACGGAGTTACAACAGCCTTTGACCCCAAAAACGTAACCAGGTACCAGTAGGAGCTCGTTTGGGAGTATTCTGAGAATTTTACGGGTTTTTACATTATGTGTCTCGGATTTAACATTTTCTTTGTTAAAAAGTATTTTGGAACTCAATTTTCAAACATAAAGAACCTTTGTTCAAATTTAATCTTTTATTATATGGGCATTACCTGACTAGTTTACCAAAGAAAGGCCCGTTTGACAGGTAAAAAGGAGGGTAAATCTAATTTCTATTTTAGGGATGGTGATTTTACTTCAGCGTACAACCGACCTTTCATTTATTCAGTTTAGTTTCTAAAGTGCCTTTGAGCTGGTTAGATCGAACAATTATCTAGTGAAGATATTTTAACGTTTTTTTGTTTTTTTTTTAATTTTCCAAGTGTGTGTTATTGTTTTTATAACTATTATAGTATTATTTTAAAAGACATTTGAAAACATTTTATTGAAATTAAAGTTTGTAATATATTTTAACTGTTATTTACCTATTAAACTCTGGAATGGCATCCACATCAGGTGTACAAAGCCGGACCAAGGATAAAATATTTCTTGTGGGCTATCCCATTCACCAGATCACCGGTTGTAAACTACCCTCAAATCGTCAAGTTTTGTGTGCTTTATTTTATAATTTACGTACTGTGAAATTAACTGTAAGAGAATCAGCAAAACTTGCCATACGAGAAGTGTTCATTTTTTGGGAGAAAGCTCGAATTCCGACTAAACATGAGCAAGATGCAATTACTAAGCTAGAAAAACTTCACGCCGAGTGGAGAACTCTTCAAAAAATCGGAAGAAAACATCGGAAGCGGTTAAGAACAAATTTAAACAGTTTGTTGAAAAGTTGGACGATCTCTTTGATATTGCTCAACAAGATGCCTTGGCTCTGATGAAATCGGAAGAAGATAAGGCGTTTCTCGTAAAACAGGCAGAAGGGCCGCCCAGGTTCCATGACTGGAGTGGATCTCAAGTTGTCTCGAGCTGAAGAAATCAAGGCGCAAAAGGAACTTGCAAAAATGAACCGACAAATCCAGAAAGAACTTTTGATATTGGTGAGTGTTTTTTTATTAATAATATTCTAAAAATAGATAAATAATAGATTATAGATATTTTTTAAATAATACTTATTAATAATTAGAAGTAGGTAATTTAGTACCTATGTATTATTACTCTTCTGCTAAAACGACAAGTTTTATATTTTTCTCTTTCTTTTGTTGCTTCTTAGAGACGGATGATGAAGACGAGTTCGAAGAAGAAGAAGAAAGAAGACACTGAAGAGGACAGCATCCACCAGGAACTTGAGAGCTTGGAGGAAATGGACATCCCTAAAGAAGCTGTAGAAGATCCAGGACCATCTGAGAGCAAGAGGATGAAAGTTTCATTTGCAAGGGACGTTAAAGAGATTTTAAACATGAAACTGTCGATTTTGTTAGATCGATGTAAAGTATCCGACAGAAATGCCACGAGAATTTTAATAGCTACTCTAGAAGCACTAAACCTTGACCCTCTTGAGTACAAAGTATCGAAAACTTTATTACATTATAGAAGGCAAATGTTCAGAGAACAATATACTAAAAATTTTTTTGATAAAGTGAACATACCTGAAAAAGAGCCCGTGGTTGTCCATTGGGACGGTAAACTTTTACCGGTTATTTTAAAAATGAGCAATGTGAGCGAATAGCTATTGCTATTTCATATGGCGAAAAGGAACAGCTGCTGGGTGTTCCTGTAACGCAACACTCTGGAGAGAGAAGCCAGCCGTATATGAATGTCTACGAATGGGTTTTCCCAACTCAAGGCGATGTGCTTCGACACACAGCATCAACCGGGAAGACTCAAGGAGCATGGTCAAGGAGAAAATGTTAGGAAGAGAATTGTTATACCTAGCTTGCCGTCACCATATCTTGGAAATTCTGTTAAGAGGCGTATTCGACACAAAAATGGGATCAACCACTGGACCTCATCCAGACATTTTTAAGAGATTCCTTACTGCGTGGCCCAAGATGGACAAAGGAAAATATGACACAGGTATCAGTGACAATCTAATACAAAAGCAGCTAACTCCAGAAGTAATTGCAAATGTTACTGCTGAATTCAAGACCAAATTAACTGAGAGCCACCCCAGAGATGACTACAAGGAGCTATTGCAGTTGGTTCTCGTATTTGTTGGATCACTAGACGGCAATGTTATGGGTTTTAGGGGTCCAGGAGCCATCCATCACGCTAGGTGAATGGCAAAGGCTATTTACTGCTTAAAAATATTCATTTTTCGTCGTCAATTTAAGATGTCTAAAGAAGAAGAAAGTTCTGTGCGTGCTATTTCTGTTTTCCTAGTTAAAATTTATTGTCAAGCTTGGTTTAGTGCTCCAAAAGCTTATCTTGCACCAAAGCAAGATTTAGGTATTTTTCATAGTCTGTTAGACTATAAAGAATGTGACAACGACATTGCAGAAATAGCTCTGACCAAATTTTCGAATCATTTGTGGTATTTGAATGCAGAGTTGGTGGGATTATCGTTTTTTGATCCCACCATTACAGACGATGAAAGTTGTTAATGGCTAACAAATTGCTCAGTAGCACAGATGAACCATCAGAGCACGCTAGGGTTGTAAATCCAAAAGTTAGTAAAGAAAAATTAAAAGAGGTAGTTGATGGAGGATTGGTAAATTTACTTACCAAAGAAACGTTTACCTTCTTTGACCGATTTAATATAAAAACAGATTTCCTAAGACAACATCCAAACACATGGCCTCAAAATAATGACTTCCATGAAGGATTAAAAATTGTCAAAACATTAAAAGTAGTTAATGATAAGGCTGAGCGTGGTGTAAAATTAATAACCGACTTTAACAACCTTCTTACAAAAGATGAAGAACAAAAGCAATATGTCCTGCAAGTTGTAAGTAAATGCCGAGCATTATATCCTGACGTTTCAAAAACTACTTTAACAAAAGCTCTAGAATAGATTAGATAACTATGTAAAATTATCAACTCATGTAGGTACTACGTCTGTATCTTTTCTGTGTCTGTTTTGTATGTATTATATACCTGATTTTTATATTTTAAAATAAAAAATGTCATTAGACTTATAAGTATTACTTGTTTTTTTTTATTATATATATACTTAAAACTCAAAAATATACAAAAAAAAAAATTATAAATCTTTATATTATTAAAGTCCGTCCCTAAAGTTCTGTCCTTTAATATCTACCGATCCGCAGTTTTATTGCTGTCGGTAGGTATAATCCATAAATGAAGGCAGAGCTAACACGGTATACTTTGAGACAGACTATACATAGCGATACCCAGACCCGGATTTAGGACTGTGGAGGCCTTTGGGCACATTTTGGTGTGGGCGCCCTACATCTTACTATTAAAAAAAGGGAAAAAAACACTTTACATTTACAAATATATTTTAAAATAATACCAATTACACCTGTCAGTAAAGTTCTTGCACTTTTCTAGATTTTTTTAAATGCAAATGGTTTGATAATATCATACATATCTAATTCCTTTAGAACATGGTGCTCAATATTATTATAGACAAATGACTACACTACCCAAGGGTAGTAGACTTAAAGAGTGCTTAATTTTTACTGTTTGTCCGCAGTTATAGGTTATGTTTGTGACGTTCCTGCTTTCCCCAGAATGTAGATTTATGTTAATACGTATGTCTGGAGACATGTCTGTGTAGTGTAACACAATAAATCAATAAATAGAGTATCAGTTTCTTTTACTTTTTAAATGACTTTTAAAGAAGACGGCCAGTAACTGGATGGGTGGTCACTAGTAAACACCGTATGCCGTTGGGTGTAGTTCGGAATCCACGGTAAACTGTAGGCCCCTCTGGATGACATTACGCAGACGTCAATGAAGAGTAGTTCAGAGGTAGCAGTTATTAAACAAATGGGTAATAGTTTATTCAAAAAAGGGCTCCTAATTTTTCTCAACAGGAAAAAATCATTATTACTGAATATTATATCCCATTATAAAGCCATCATAGAAAATCTTTAGTGGCAGCCTTGCCCCACGGCCGGGCAATCAAGTGTGCGAGAGAGAAAGAAGAATAGCAGTATTACCTTTCTCTCTCGCTCCACGTGTCTAGCTGGCCCGCTCTACATGATGATTGGTGGGCTTTAGAAGTCAGTGTCTTGTCAGTAACTATCTTGAGTTGTTTTTTTGAGTTCTAATAGCTGCTTAGTATACTTAGACGATTGTGAGATAAATCTCTTTGCTTGTCTATGGCCTGGAGCGTTCCAGTGAGTCTCTTTTCGCCTCTTTTCCCATTCTCTGAGTTCTTCCAATAGGTTACCTCTAATTATGCCGCAGAAAAGTTCCGGTCCGTAAAACAGGGCCTGTGCACCTGCTATGTCTAGTTGGTCGGCAATTTCATTGCCTTCCACTTCTTCATGTCCTGGCACCTACATTAGAGTAACTCTGTTGTTTGTGGGCAGTTGTTTAGAAGATTTTCGGCATTCCCAGGCGAGCATTGAGTCAAAGCTGCATGAAGCTTAAGCCTCTAAGGCGGCCTACCTGTCCGCCGGATGTAGATATTTGCTCCCCGTCGGTTTTTCTTGGCACAGTCAGTTACACAGATATCGATGGCATAAATTTCTGCTTGGAAGATGGTGGGAGATTTTTCTAGGGACTTTGTGAGTCTACATAAGGGTCCGTATACTCCTGCTCCAACTCCTTCCATCCTTGAATCCTTTTAGGTACCTTATGTTCTCTTATAGTTTGTAAATTGCCAAAGAGCGTCAAAAATCACGCATTATTGGAATTGTGTCTGTGGGCTTCGTCAGAGCAGTCAGAGCCTTTGTTTGAATATTTACCAATATTCTAAGGTGACTAGTCAGGTTTCCCCACTTCAGTTTACTCGTCTGTAATACTCTGGAGGACGCAGTAGGGCTTCTCTCCTTACGCTCAGGTAGAGTGGGTTCAGGCCCAACATTGCCTCCATGGCGGTTGACAGTTTAAGTGGTTCTTATTGCCCCTGTAATTCCTAGTCGGGCAATTCTTTGTAGTTTATTTAGCTTTTCTTGTGTCGTTACTTTCTCTGTTTTTTACTTGGTGACTTTTTATAGGTTATACAGGATGTAAAAAGTATGATGCTCACGATTTTAATGGGCGATAGTGGTTAGCTTAAGACAAGCCAAAAAAGCCAAAAGAGATGGATAAAAAGTTAATTGTTTTCGAAATATGGCTTTTCAAAGTTTCAAAAATTTGGCAACACCGCGCCGGCTTTGTCACAGTGGTCGAACGTCGAACGTTTTCTGCGAGGTTTTACATATTTACACTTTTTTAAAGAGATGTTTATTTACGTACAAATAACAAAAATTACTTCTTGCAATTTATTTTGAAATTTAATTTGGAATTAAAATTTAAATAAAAAACAATAAATTATTGTTTGGTTTTTATTTGTAATTATACAATAATTGTACATACTACAAAAATCAGACTGAATATCAATTTTAAGAACACAAATTATTATGTTTTAAAACAACAGTTTTTTTATTTGGATTTCTCGATTGCACACATCTCGTTTTTAAAACTCTTTGGTACACCTGCACTACGGTTGTCGGAAATTTAAAACATATCGGCATATTTTCCCGATTAAAAACATACAAATGTATCGCGGCCGGTGAGCACAATGTACAACTGACTACTCCACGCACAAGGCTTCCTCTGGTTAGCGCTGTTGCCAATTGTTTTTTAAATCTTTAACTGGGGGAAACATTTTTTTTATTTGTAGACTAAAACATTTAAAACTTAGTTTATTTTATAAGCAAATGAATCTACCGATGAGCGATTAAGACGAAAGGTGCCAATTGTTAAGCTTTTCATAAATAATTGCTACCAAAGTTTGTAACTTTGATATCGTTTAGATAAAAATCTGTCAAGTTTTGACACATATGTCATATGATATTTTTGACTTGTTTTGAGCTCCACTATCGCCCATTAAAATCATGAGCATCGTACTTCTTACACCATGTATTTACCCTTGCACCTAAAAGACACGATTAGGCTTGTTAGACTTTCTTTGGAATAAACACCTTGTCGAACGCAAGTTCATTCTTTATCTTTAAATTCGTTGATCTCGTTAGTTTCCGACCAGTTTGCGATCATATCGACAAATTTTTGTGGTCGTTAGTTGAGGAAGGCAGGCAACCTTCAATTGGTTGTTGTACAAAAAAATGCGGGATTTATGTTCTTGCAAATAAATAGGTGGTACTTCACACGATAAAATTCCAGCAAAAGTACAAGATTAACTTATATTTTTATTGTTTTAAACTTTAATTACTAATAAAACAAACAGTATACGAAGTAAAACAACATAACACCTTTTAGTCCAGTAACTGATCATCTAAAAGTACCCAAAGCTGTAAATAAATCTGTACAGTTTTCATTTGTGGCCAATTAGGTTTTGAACAACTTAAATACAGTATTCCAAGATTATTGGGAACAGAATCGTGAATTAAATTTAATACTCAGTCGTTGTTAATAGCAAAGCGGCTTTTATTTTCCCAATTTTCCAATTATATTTCGATATGAAATGTGGGGCGATAAATTTAATTCAGATTCTTTTCTAACCAATAATTGATCAGCGGTCTTAACGCTTCGTTTGCGAACTTCGGCGAGAAAAGGTTTATCACATCCGACGTGGAACCCGCTGAAAATGGCCCTTCAAAGTCCCAAAAATTAGCTTCCCGCGAATATCTGCCAAAATATAGGAATTAGAGAATTTTTGTTTAGACAAGAAATGAAGATCACCTCAAAATCTATAAAAATGGTCCTTACCATTTTTTTCCAATATTTTTCGTAAAAACGGTAGTCAAAAAATCCATAACAATCCACACTGGATAGATCAAAACGCAAAAAAGATGGTGAAGGAAATTTTCTGGGATCATTGAACACTTGCTAAGGTGTCATTATAAAAAAGAAATGTTAATAACAAACCATTTTTTTTTAAATATCAATAAAATAATGAGATACTCCCAAAATATTGTTAAAAAAACTTTGACCCCTTTTTTTAATATTCTAGAAAAATCAGAATGGACCCAAACTCATATGCAATGATAGGTACGGGTTTTCCCATTCCGATGAACGTTCAATGATTAAAAAATGTACAATATTGCCCGAGTAATGAAACGATTCGTCCGCCCGCTTATAAGTGAATCCATGAAGACAGCGGCATTCAAGCGGTAGAGCGGCATCGGCAGCTGAAATGAGGGAACTTTTGGGGCCCGTTATCTCGAAAACTATCGATTTTTCGAAAAAAATTATAGGGACCATTTTTGTAGACTACAAGGCGATCTTCATTTTTTATCAAAACAAAAATTCTACAATTCGCATATTTTGGCAGATATTATCGCCTTGAGGGGCCATTTTCAGCCCTTTGCCACCTGTTAATGTTGATAAACTTTTTTTCGCTCGAAAGCATCTCCAAAGATCTAAGAATTGCATCACAAGGGAAAACTGTACAGATTTATTTACAGCTTTGTCCCTTCATTTACTGGTCGGACAAGAAATTTAAAGGGCCAGAGGTGAATTTTAAATTGTAATTACGCGGAAAGGGAGCGTCAATTAATTACATGAGACGATTTTAGCGTTTTTTAATCCCTCCCCTTTGGTGAGATGTCGTGAGTTTTGGCTCTACTTTTGCCTTTTCGCGACTTATATTTTACTTATTTGGATCAACCTAATAAACAAATTAATATTCAGTCTTTTGTTTTGAGCCTAGAAAAAAGGTACTTTTTTGTTAATAAACAATTGGAACCGGAGCGCCCCTGCATAGGTTAAGAATTTTAAACTTAGAAATATGAAAACCTGACTTTAAAACAAATATTAACAAAAAGAAGTCTCTAAGACCAGTGGGAACCGAGTATATATATATATATATATATATATATATATATATATATATATATATATATATATATATATAAAAAATTTTATCAGGTGATTCAGGTCGATGGTAGGTTAGACGTTTATGGAAAACGGACCCAGAATTTTTCTGAAAATTTAGCATCTTACATTCTTACCTGTTCTATCGATCTAAAATATTTTCAGCATTGCGACGTTGCCGTTTATCAAAAAGTCCTAAAAACTTTATTTTTTTAAATGGAACACCCCCTATATTAACAAGTTTTTATATTCGCCCTTTTATTATAATACTTTTTTGTTAATATTGCCCTATACCTATCTCTATTGGTTTTCGAGATAAAAAATAATTTGTGTTAAATATGGTCCAAAACATGGCTCTAATTAAACTTAAGTAAATTAGTGCTCTCAATTCATGAAAAGTTGATGTTTTGGTGGTAGTTTAGACAGACACGATGTATTTAATTTACACCGAGAAATCGACTCCATATCATACAGGGCGTGCTAAAATTACTATTATTGCCGTTATTCTTTAAAGGGGTCAAAAGATCATTTTTTCAAATGAAACCCCCTGTATATTACTCAATAAAATAAAAGATGAAGAAGAACGCTTTAAGATGACATATCATGTCCCTATTCCTAAATCATCAAGTTTTCTTAATAAAGCCGCTTTATTGTGAAAAAATATTTTTTAAAGAATTTAATTTTAAGTAACCATGGAAATATCAAAATAATTCAATTAACATGTGAAAGTACAAAAAATAACATAATTAAGATGAATAAAAATAACAAAATTGTAAACAAAAAAACAAATTTTTACAATAAATGCTGGAAATGTTGTCCATTACATTCTAAACATTTTAGAATGTGCTTTTGTACACGATTCGTGGTTGCTTTTTCAATTTGATGGGGATCCAGATCTTTAATACACCGCACTATTCGCCGTCGCAGTTCTTCTTTATTAGGCACTGGAGTAATGTACACCCTTTCTTTTAAAACACCCCATAAAAAAAGTCAAGCGGTGTGAGATCGGGTGATCTCGATGGCCAATCCCATGGCCCTAAGCGCCTAAACCAACGATCGTCAAACATTTCGTTAAATTCCCTGGAAACTTCCTGGGTGCAATGAGCTGGCGCTCCGTCCAGTTGAAACCACGAATTCCTATATTCCTAAGACAAATTATCGACGAAATCGGTAACAGTCGTCCAGTATTTCGAGATATCTCTCAGCATTGAGTGTGTCATCATAAATAAAAAACTAATTTTATTCTTCTTTAAAATACAGAAACATTTAGGTCAAATTTTTCTTGAAACCCCATTTCTTTTGTCACGTAAGGATTATAATCAGCCCAAAAATGCTTATACCTTCTATTAAGAATCTCATCCCTCGTAAATTTTGCTTCGTCGCTCAAAATTATTTTTGACAAAAATTCTGGATCCTCCTGTGTAAATATTAAAAGGGTTTCGCAAAAATGCACTCTACGTTCAAAGTCTTCCGCTTTAAGGGCTTGAACTTTAGTAAATTTATACAGATGCATTTCGTGATTTTCCAAAATTCGTTGTACTGAAGCATATGATACACCCAAATCTTCTTCTGCACTACGAATTGAAGCTTCTGGATATGCATAAAAATATGCCAAAACGTTAACAATATTGTATTCATTTGAAGTAACAGGTTTTGGTAATGTTGGGGCGCTTTTAAATTTGAGCCATTGTTAATGAAATTATTTTGTAATCATACAAACTTCCTTTCGTTCATTGGTGTTAATTCAGGATACTTTTGGTTAATTTTTTTGCAACTTCTGGCAATGATTTGATCACATTTTCCGTGTAAAATAAATAATTTCATAAGAACTTCGTTTGAATAATTAATATTTGCGTTTACTTTGGGAGATTTTTTTAAACACCATCAATAACTGTTTCTAAGTTACTTATAAAAGTCACCAAACTGTCATAAAGCTGATGTTCCATGGTTACTTAAAATTAAATTTTTTAAAAAATAATGTTTCACAAAAAAAGTGGCTTTATTAACAAACTTGATGATTTATATATAGGGACATGATATGTCATCTTAAAGCGTTCTTCTTCATCTTTTATTTTATTGAGTAATATACAGGGGGTTTCATTTAAATGATCTTTTTATTTACTTTTAAGAATATATGAAATAATATAATATTTATCACGCCCTGTATGATATGGAGTCGATTTCGGTGTAAATTAAATACATCGTGTCTGTCTAACTACCACCAAAACATCAACTTTTCATGATTGAGAGCATAATTTACTTAGTTTAATTAGGACCATTTTTTGGACCATATTTAACACAAATTATTTTTTATCTCGAAAACCGATAGAGATAGGTATAGGGCAATATGATTGTGGTAAGTGTGGTAATAAAGACTTTATTCGCACGAGACCTAAATATTTAAAGATTTGGGGAAGAAGGAAACACTTCTGCGGGTAGCTGGTTCCATAATCTGGACACTCTCAGGGTGAAGAAACGAACGAATGAACGAACGAACTGGGAAGTTCTGAGTCTCTCAAGTTGGACTGTAAAAGGATGCATAAAAGTGACTCTTCGGAGCGGAAGCCGTGAAAACACCTAAAAAAAAAAGGAAAAAATCCCTTACAGCTCGTCGATGGGCAAGAAAAGGAAGCTTTTCTGTAAGTGTGGGATCATTGATAAGACGAATGTTCTTCTCTGAAGGGAGTCAAGAATGCTAAGTGTTGTAGGAGACGCCATTCCCCAGACGTGAGAATAATATTTCAATGCTCTAAAGAGGGTCTGATCTAGGACACATACAGAGTATATAGATTAGAAGCAGATAAATATTTTCGGGCTTAAAAATGAATTTAAGCTTCTTTGAATCTGCTGAGGCTATAGATAATATTTGTTTGTGTCAGTTAAGGTTTTTCTCAAAAGTAACACCCATAAGATTAAACCATTCTTTGTTCTGCAGAACTTGGCCGCTGATGACTGTGTTTTGGAGGCATTAGAGTGGACAAGATTTTTGGCTCCCCAATCCAAGATTACTTTAAGGTCTTGTGACAGAGATATTTGCATTAACCCGCGCTTGCTTTCCAAATCAGAATTACAGGGTGGCTTAAGAAATTTAATATTACAGTGGAGAGTACTATCGTCAGCAAAACAATGGATAGGATTGGTTGTGGAAGAGAGAAGATCGTTGATGTGAAGAAGGGACAAAGTTGGTGCCAGTACTGAGCCTGGGGCACTCCAGCATTAATTGGAGCAAGCTGGAAGTAGGGTAGGTGGCAAAGAAATCTCTCAGACCACCCCGGTCCCAGAGCTGTCAAAACTTGAAGTACTTCAAGTAAAATTTTCCTTGAAGTACTTTTTTGTACTTCAAGTATTTTACTTCAAGTGCTTTTTATTAGGAGGTACTTGTACTTGTACTTAATTAGTTTTTATGAAGACACTTGGTTTTTTACTTGATTTGACCAAGTAAATTACTTGAAGTATTTATTTAAGTAGGTACTTGAAGTATTACGATGTACTTGAAGTAAAAACAATACTTCAAGTAAATAAAAAGTACTTGTCAAGTACTTTTATGTACTTCAAGTACTTTGGTTTACTTCAAGTACTTTGGTGTACTTCAAGTACTTTGTTTTACTTCAAGTACTTTGTTTTACTTTAAGTACTTTGTCTTACTTCAAGTACTTTGGTTTACTTCAAGTACTTGGATTTACTTCAAGTAAAATACTTGGGTGGTATTTCAAGTACTTTTTCAATTTACTTAAAAATGCAAGTACATTTTAATGAATACTTGGTACTTGTACTTGAAGTAATTTTTAAAAAATCAAAAACTTGGTACTTGTACTTGAAGTACTATTTAAGAGTACTTTGACAGCTCTGCCCAGTCCGCCGAATTATAGTGTCAGAGAGTGCGTGGAAGTGTACATTCAGTTGCCTTCAAATGTATGGAGTATAATACAGTGACCAAGCAGTGATCTTAGCGACCAAGGGGAGCAGTTACAAATGCTTGGTATTTTATTTATGAAATTTAATTCGTCAAGAAATTATTTATAAATAAATGTAATTTGTTTTTAACTTTTTGAGTTTTATTTAGCTCACCTGATACCAGAATAATTTGTATTATTATATTATTATTATTTATTTTTTTTTTCTCTTTAATGAGTATTGACCAAGTCAGTTTTTTTTTAATGCTTATATGCTAACTTTTTTTGTTTTGTCGTGCACTGGTGTGTGATCGCCCAAGCAAGCTCCTATAACATCTAGGGGACTTCCAGATTGCAGTCCGTAAGAAAACTGGTGGCGCCATAACGAACTCACTATTCCTCACCCTGAGCTGCGGGAAGGTTTGCACGCACACCCACAGCTTGCTTTGGCGTGAAGCTAACCTGTGCACCGGATAAATTTCGTATTAATTTTCTTACTTTTCCTTTTTGAGCAATTGGTGTGACTCATCATAGTCACACCAGTTTTTATATAAACACTGCTTTTAAAAAAAAGTGCGTGGCAGAGTTCAGGGTTAAAAGTAAGAAAAAGATCCAGAAGTTAGAATTATGGGTAGGAACCCTGGAAAGTAGGTAGATTCCATAATTAAATTGGTGAGCGGGTTATTGCTTGCAAAGTTTTCGGCTAATCTGCTTGAGTGTCAGTTTTTGAAAAACCTAACCAGTCTTTATTATGAACATTAAAATATCCGATGACGATTACTTCGGCCAATGGAAACTGGGAAATAATAGTATCAATCTTTATTGAAAGAAAGCCAAAGAACCCAGAGTGGGAATTGTCAAATGGGGACCGGTATATACAGAATATAAATTTGGTAGAAGATCTAAAGGTTAGTTTAAGCCAAAGGATATCAGACCTACCCGATTCGAGGTTAGAAACCCTAGCACAAGCCAGATCGTTGCAAACGTGAGCACGAACACCTCCATGGGGTCGAAAAGATGAAATGAGTTCGTAGCCTGGGAAAAGGAGGTAGTTGGTTCATGTTTTGAAACTTATTTGGGTTTTGGTAAGAAATAATATATGGGCTTTAAAAAATTGAAGATAATGGTGAACAGAGTTTCGTTGGAGTTAAGCCTACATATATTAGTAAATGATTTAAGACATTTCGACGGTGGCCCCCAAATGCAGCCTTTACCCGGAGATCCGATTGAAGGGGTGTTTTACCTCTGGAATACTTTACTTTCGGGAGTGCCATCATCATTATTTTCCAAATTTTTTGATAGAGGAAAAGAAAAAGAAAGAAGAGAAAAAAGAAAAACTATCAAACCCACCCAGAACTCGAAAGGTCGACTTCACGAGTCATTTAATGGGTAATTGGCGTGATACCGCCTCAGGCGAGGAAAAGCTCCTCTACCACCTACTGCATACTTAGTTTTTAATATTTTTTTTAAATTTTAGATTATTATTGCCATTTCAGAAGAAACTTTAAATTTTTTCCTAATTTTATCAAGTTGTTAAAATTTTCAACGTGTATTTTTTTCCGAAAATATTTAAAAATCCAGATTTGACAACTTTAAATAATTTTCAAACTTTCGATGATTGAGCAAGGGGGGGCAGCTGACCTCCCTGCCCCCCCTTAAATACGCCTATGTATTTATATATATATATATATATATATATATATATATATATATATATATATATATATATATATATATATATATATATATATATATATATATATATATATATATATATATATATATATATATATATATATATATATATATATATATATATATATAATAAAATTAAAAGAGATATACACAAAAGTTTGGGATTTTTGTAGGGAAATATTAGGAGATTTTTTATAAAAAATAATAATAAACTTGAATAAAGACTTTAGAGAAAAAAGGATTGTTAATTCAGTTAAAATAAATTTATTTTGAAATAATGCACTACGATCATAGTATATAACATATAACTTAATTATTTTGAACTTTCAACCAGTTATAATTATTTTTTCTATAAATCTTAATCCTAATCCTGTGAGTATTTTTGACTTGAGCGTACAATACTTAAGTCAGACAGTTACAGTGTACGTTGCACTGTTGTTACCATATAAACTTTTGTGAACCTGATTTTCAATAAAAAGGTGTAAAACTAGGATCCGTGGTTTAATACGAGGTGTTACGGAACACTGTTAAAATTATGTTTTATATAGTTTTAATTGTTTTTGAAGGTAAAATGAGGCGGAAATTTTTAAAATATTATAAGAGAAAATGGTTTGAAAATTTTAAATTTTGTATATTAACTTTCATTAGGGGCCATTCATAAATTACGTCACACAAATTTCATGATTTTTCGACCCCCACCCCGTCCCTGTCACAACACGTCACATTTGTAAGACCCCCTCCCCCCTAGTGTGACCTCACATGTTTTGAAATTTTACGTCCAAAAATAATCAAAACAGTTCTATACCGGACTACAAGTTCATTGGAGGTGGTGCTCCTTATCTTTTACCCTTCATACTCACGGGGAACAGCCGCGCGGAATGGCAGGACAGCAACCGTGGGCTCACCTGCGAATAAAACCTACTTAAACCTTATAAGTATAAAAAGAGAGTTAGAGAAACTTAGATTTTTACACGTGATGTCACAAAGCTGATAACCCCCCATACTCCTTGTCACACAATGTCACCACCCTCTACACTCCTCCCCCCTCCTTAAAGTGTGACGTAATTTATGGATTACCCTTACAACGTATTTAATGATTTTTTAATAATATGCGGACACTAAATTGTCAGTCAGATGAATCACTATTTTCTACAAAAATTAAAGAAAGAAAAGTGAAAAAATTGGTTAGGTCAACGATTTTTTTACCCCGTCAAAATCGATTTCCAGCTGTCGGACCAAAAAATGCGGCTTGAATTTTGTCGGACAAACATAAGGTGTTATTTTTAATATTTACAATCAATTTTACCAAAAATTCCCATGTAGTGATCGATTTTAATAATTCTGTCATTTGGCGTGTTTCGAGCGGTAGACATGAAAAAGACGGGCAAATTTTTTGGAATTTTAAAATTTACATTTTCAATTTCCGTAACTTTTGCTAATAAAAAAGTTTTGTCGTGACTTTTAGAACCGAAAATCGCCATAATATAGGCTTTTTTGAGCGGAAAAGCGGAGGGAAACGAGAAAAGTTGCAAAGGAAAGTGTGGTAAAACTCGTCGAAACGAAGTTCTCACGGAATTTAAAGTATGTGGTAATCAATTTGCCAGGGGGATCCTGTAATGTGGACTATTTTCTCTTTCGAATGCCGCATGGAATGTATAAATAGAAAAAATTTAACAGCTAAGTATTATAAAGTAATTAAAATGATGTTTTTTAAACGTTTTAATACGGGATGGCGGAAACGGGCGCTTCTAAAAATTAAATGTGCATGGAAATCACTCTTTGGAGTCTTCGTCAAAATCCTAAATGAGCTGGCTTTGTCAATTAGACGATTTAATATGGAATGACTCATAGCAAATTTTAATACCCACGTGTTTACCAAAAAAAAAGTACGCATGACGTCATTTAGACCTCAAAATAAAAATTTGGTCCACTCTGTGTAAACTAGGCTAGTGACACGTTTGTGATCTTGGGACTCTAGTAAGTCAAGAAGGCACATCCCTATATAAAGGGTGTCCCAAAATATGTGGGCAATCTCTCGGAATCTAATAGAAAACCTAAAAATATTATGACCAGTTCCCATAAACTTTTTTCCTATGACCCTCCCCTACGGAGATACAGGTACATAACGGACGCCCCTGGAAATCGTTTTTATTTAAATAACTTTTAAAATACTAGGCGTAATTTAATATTTTTTTAATATGATGGTTACTAGATAAGTTTTCTTAAAATGAACCCATTAAATCATATTTGGCTTATTTAGTTTGGCAGGGTCGGACTAGCCCTGACATATTATTTTTAAATAGCTTTAACCTTAAAGTAAAAAAAAGTTAGTCATGATTGACATCGATAAAATCAACTGTTTACGAGAAATAAAATATCATGGTTGGTAATTTTTTTACATTATACAGGGTGTTTTTTAATTGTACGTCAATATTTAGGGAAAATAAACGTATGTCCTAACTTTTGAGCTGCAGGGTGGTAAATTTTTTTAAATAAATAATTTATTATTAATATCTGTAATACTTTAGATATTTTATTCAAATTTGGCATAAATATACTATGTATCAAGAAGCATTTTTTAGTGTACTAAATTTTTTTTATTTTCACCAGTGGCGTTTGTACAGAATTTGACCAGACTATTTTGGCAAATAAAAAAAATGTGGTACACTAAAAAATGCTTTTTAAAACATAGTACATTTATGCCAAATTTGATTAAAATATCTAAAGTGGTATTACAGATATTAATAATAAATGATTTATTTTTAAAAAAATTACCATCCTGCAGCTCAAAAGTTAAGACGTTTAGGACATAGGTTTATATGAAGTTTTCTTTTTAAAATGGGTCCAAAAATTGCTTTCCTAAATATTGACGTACAATTAGAAAACACCCTGTATAATGTAAAAAAATTACCAACAATAAAATATTATTTATTTCTCGTAAACAGTTGATTTTATCGAGGTCAATCAAGAATGACATTTTTTTTTAGTTTAAGGTTAAGGCTATCCAAAATAATATTGTTGAGCCTTTATCGTACAGGGTGTTACAAAAATTGCTATTATTGTGTCAGAGCTAGTCCGTCCCTGGCAAACTAAATAAGCCAAATATGATTTGATGGGTTCATTTAAAGAAGACTCATCTAGTAACCATCATTTTAAAAAAATATTAAATAACGCCTAGTATTTTTTTAAAAGCTATTTAAAAAAACACTTTCAGGGGCGTCCGTTATGTACCTGTATCTCCGTAGGGAAGGCTCGTAGGAAAAAAGTTTATGGGAACTTGTCATAATATTTTTAGGTTTTCTATTAGATTCCGAGAGATTGCCCACATATTCAGGGACACCCTGTATATCTACGTCATGCATATCTCGTGAAATAACGGAAAAGTAAAAAATGAAAAGTAACAAAAATGTGCTTTAATTTCTTCCTAAATTATAAAGAGTATCATTGTTCACATCCCAGTTATTTTACGATCGGTAAATAACAAGGTAAAACGTTCTAGAAGTAACAAAACAACGAACCGCGGTTTTAGTTTTAATTACAACAAAATGTGAAAGTTGTTAGGTAAAGCTACACAACACTGTTATGTTCGACTATCTTAGAATTTTGTCCGGTGCAAAATATGCGTCTAACATAATTGATTTTATCAACTTTTACCGTTTTCATATTTCAGGAATAAATAAATATTCCTAAACGTTTCTGATTATTAATTAGGAGAAAAATATGAAAAGAATATGTTTTGAAACGTACGTTGAGGTATGTTAATTTTATGGGCGTAATTTGCATTCACAAAAATTGGTAACCCAGGTCAAGGTCGGTATTGGGTGAGGTAAGATCCTCATTTTTAAGCCTTAAATAGGTATTGAGATGTTTTTATACCGTTAATTAAAGACGGTTTTCATGGCGGATGTTCTTTTAGAAGTAATTTTAGTTTCCTGTTATTCCATATCTTGCTATGCACGATACAGGGTGATTCAAAACTTTTCCCTGAAAATTTGGGGGCATTTATTAGGAAAGTTTATTTTCGCAGCACTTGTGGTAAAGCCGGAAGTATTATTATTATGACCTCCTCGGAGAGAGTCTCAAGAAGAGTGAAATTACATATTAAATTTGGTAGATATTTATTTGTTTTCTTATACAGGGGTCCGGAAATACCGCTCGAATAATTATGGGGATGATTCTACATGTTAAATTATGAGAAAAAGTACATATTAATATAGGTCCGCAAATGCGTCCTAAGGTTGCTATGGTGATTCAAGATGGCACCGGGATATAGGGGTTCTATTTTCTATCTCTCTGGTACCGTTTTAGATGGTCATCTAAGTTTTAGCATATGAATTGCTCTTAATAGTAGGCACTTTTCAGTGTTTTTACTAAATTATTTTTTTAATAAATAATACAAATTTTTATTAAACATCATATTTCTGCGGTAAACGAATTTTACATAAGGTTCAAAAATAAGGTTTATTTGATTATAATTGTGTTAATAACAGTGTAATTAAAAAAAACATTGTTATCGCCTTTTAAAAAATGCCCCAGTACTCTTTTGCTTGGGCGACCATGCATGCACTATTTTCTTTAAAGAGTGTTTTCTCGAAAATGGCTAGCCTGACAAGTTTTCAACAAGAATACCTTTTTTTACCGCGAAATTTGACTTTTTAAATAAAACTGAAAAAATATGACGTTTAATAAAAAATGTGTGATTAAAATAATAATTTAGTAAAAACACTGAAAAGTACCTACTATTAAAGCAATTCATATGCCAACACTTAGATGACTATCTGAAACGGTTCCAGAAATATAAAATTAAACGCGTATCCCGGTGCCATCATTTGATTGCCATAGCGACCTTATGGCGCATTTGCGGACCTATGTTGATATGAACTTTTCTTCATAATTTAACAAATAGAATCACCCCTTGAAAAATTCGAACGTTCTTTCCGGACACTCCTGTATAACCGCATAAAATGCGGTGGTGTGGACATTTTCAATCGCCATTTTCTCGAAGACCAACAATGTATGTATGGGATATAACACTAGTTTTATATCAGGATTATTTTGTAAAAGTCGAATTCTAAAAACATACAGATAAGTTTTCTTAAAATGAACCCATTAAATCATATTTGGCTTATTTAGTTTGGCAGGGTCGGACTAGCTCTGACACAATAATAGCATTTTTTTGAACACCCTGTATGATAAAGGCTCAACAATATTATTTTTAAATAGCTTTAACCTTAAAGTAAAAAAAAAGTTAGTCATGATTGACATCGATAAAATCAACTGTTTACGAGAAATAAAATATCATGGTTGGTAATTTTTTTACATTATACAGGGTATTTTTTAATTGTACGTCAATATTTAGGAAAAATAAACGTATGTCCTAACTTTTGAGCTGCAAGGTGGTAAATTTTTTTAAAAATAAATAATTTATTATTAATATCTGTAATACTTTAGATATTTTATTCAAATATATAAATATATAAATATACTATGTATCAAGAAGCATTTTTTAGTGTACTACATTTTTTTTATTTTCACCAGTGGCGTTTGTACAGAATTTGACCCGACTATTTTGGCAAATAAAAAAAATGTGGTACACTCAAAAATGCTTTTTAAAACATAGTACATTTATGCCAAATTTGATTAAAATATCTAAAGTGGTATTACAGATATTAATAATAAATGATTTATTTTTAAAAATTTTACCATCCTGCAGCTCAAAAGTTAAGACGTTTAGGACATACGTTTATATGAAGTTTTCTTTTTAAAATGGGCCCAAAAATTGCTTTCCTAAATATTGACGTACAATTAGAAAACACCCTGTATAATGTAAAAAAATTACCAACAATAAAATATTATTTATTTCTCGTAAACAGTTGATTTTATCGAGGTCAATCAAGAATGCATTTTTTTTAGTTTAAGGTTAAGGCTATCCAAAATAATATTGTTGAGCCTTTATCGTACAGGGTGTTACAAAAATTGCTATTATTGTGTCAGAGTATTGTCCGTCCCTAAAACTAAATAAGCCAAATATGATTTGATGGGTTCATTTAAAGAAGACTCATCTAGTAACCATCATTTTAAAAAAATATTCAATAACGCCTAGTATTTTTTTAAAAGCTATTTAAAAAAACACTTTCAGGGGCGTCCGTTATGTACCTGTATCTCCGTAGGGAAGGCTCGTAGGAAAAAAGTTTATGGGAACTTGTCATAATATTTTTAGGTTTTCTATTAGATTCCGAAAGATTGCCCACATATTCTGGGACACCCTGTATTAAAATAATAATTTAGTAAAAACACTGAAAAGTACCTACTATTAAAAACAATTCATATGCCAAAACTCAGATGACTATCTGAAACGGTTCCAGAAATATAAAATAAAACCTATATCCCGGTGCCATCTTTGAATCGCCATAGCGACCTTATGACGCATTTGCGGACCTATGTTGATATGAACTTTTCTTCATAATTTAACAAGTAGAATCACCCCTAGAATTATTCGAACGTTATTTCCGGACACCCTGTATAACGGCATAATATGCGGTGGTGTGGACATTTTCAATCGCCATTTTCTCGAAGACCAACAAAGATATGTATGGGATATAACACTAGTTTTATATCAGGATTATTTTGTAAAAGTCGAATTCTAAAAACATACAGGGTATTCTATTTAAAATATCACGCCACTTCCTGTTAAACCGGAAGTAATAGGGAGATGTTATAACATCCAAAATCGACATTTGATGACCCAATATATCATCCTACTATTTGAAAGCGATATATTTTCAATAAAGTGATTTCGTTTTAATAGGTTTTTGTTGGGATTACTCAAAAGGAACGTTTTTATAGAATGAGACTACTTTGGTCCTGGTCCCAGGGTATAGCGACTGAGTGTGTACAGCCCTATTGACCCCTATGAACTTACAAATTGCCTCAAACAGAAAAAAGACAAAACCCCCCCAAAAAAATCAAACACTTATCTCACCGTTATTAATATTAACTTAAATAAAAAAAAAAATAGAAATTAAAATTTTATTTGTAAAAATTTTTATATAAAACTTAGGATATTTTAAGAATTTTTAGTTATTATTTATGACGTTTTGTCAAAAATCGCATATTAGTTTGTTTTGGCTCGTTTATTTATTATTTTTAAAAAGACAATAAAAAAGTGGTGTGTTAATTAATTTTAAATTTTCACAACACTACTTCTGTATTAAGCGTAGATAATAGAAGATGCTACACATGTATCTTTATAGTAATAGAAATAGTAATACATTTTTTTTGGGGGGATTTTTCTTCTTTCTGTTTCAGGCGATCCGCAAGTTCATATGGGTCAATAGGGCTGTGTACACTCAGTCGCTATACTCCGGGGAAAGAAAGAAAAACTTTTCTGGCGAGTAACCCCAACAAAAACCTATTAAAACATAAATCCGCCCAAAAACTATAGAACATATCTACAATTTATTGATTTCGTTGTCACCCAGTAGATCTATTCACTCTTGTAAACTTGCAGATCCCACGAAACAAACGTATTGTCAGTAAATTCGAGTCCAAAGCCATCGCAATAAATAATTGTAAATGTTTAACTCAGAAGATCGAAAATAGATCCGAAAAAGAGAGTATCTACTGAACTCAAAATTTTTTCCCAGGTGTGGAAAAATAAAATGAAATAAAATACAATAACTTTTTTAAAAATAATAGAGAATTACATAAAAACATTAATTAATCAAATGTTCAAACAACCCCCCATTAACAGCTAAACAATATCCCAACCAATCATAGTTTAAGCTAAGTTGATATTGCAAAATTTTATTACATTCTAACGAAATAGCCTTTTGTAGCTGGTTTAGATTCTCAAATTTTACACTTTTATAAATGACACGTTTTAAGTGACCCCACAGAAAGAAGTCATTCGGTGAAAGATCAGGTGACCTGGCTGGCCAAAGTATCCGGTACCGTGGACCAATAATATTGCCGTTAAAAACCTTTTCCAGGTACTCTCTAACCATACGGGCAATATGGGCGGGGCAACCATACTAACCACAACTAACCACAACTAACCACAACTAACCACAACCATACATTTGGTACCAGATCATTTGATTTTCCCGAACAACTTCTTCCAAGGCAGGTCCAATTTGCTTTTGAAATAACTCCAAATAGGTTTTTGCTGTCAGGTTATAGTCCATAAAAAAGGTTTGGGACAGGACGGTGTCGGATAATTCCCACAAATACATTTGTTTTTTGGGGATATTGTGTCCGAGTATGAACAAAACGATGTTTATTTTCTTGGCTCCAATATCGGCAATTCAGAACATTTGGTTCTTGTTGAGGGTGAATGTACATTTATCGGTAAAACAAATATTTCTTAAAAATTCTTATCGTTATTTGCTCTTTCCATCATTTCAAAACAAAATGCCATTCTTCGCTCTTCATCTCCTTCCTGCAGCTCTTGATGTTTTTCGAATTCATACGAATAATATTTGTGTTTTTTCAAAGTGCGCAATACCGTTGTATGATGTTTATTTACCTCTTGCCCAAGAACCCTCGTACTAACCATTTTGTTTTCCTCCACAGTCAGTACAATATTAAGATCTCTGTTCTCTCTTTCTTCGGCTCTATTTTCGATATCCTGAGTTGAACATTTACAATTATTTATTACGGTACCTTTGGACTCGAACTTACTGACAATACGTTTAATAGTTGAAATGGATGGAATGGGCTTGGTGGGGAAATAAACTAAAACTGTTTCCCGCATAATGCCACTTAATTATGGATACTTTTTCGTCGATTGAATAATTCATATATTTTTTCAAATACCGACTGTCACTGATTTATCGACACTTTTTTCCATGTTAGGGACAATATTTATTTTACTGGTGCCTGTTTGGTTTTACCTGAACCGAAAATTTGGTAATTTTGCAATTACATTTAATTGAATAATTCAAGATTCGCTTATTAAAACTTTTTGAAACTTGGCACGAGGGCTTGTCAGATTGGTCTCTTTAAAAAGTTATTTTACATTTTTTTTGTTAAATGTACAGGGAAGCCAATAATTGACCCCCTTTAAATTTACATGGGATTTCCTATGTTCCGCTCGGCGACGCACCACCCAGTAGAACATATCTACAAAGAGGATTAACAACTTAAATGAGATATTAATTTAGCATTCTTTATTATCTTTTTCCTTGGTTGGTGGTTATGACTGTCATTGATATAGTTTTTTTATTATTCTCTTTTTCCATTTTAAAACAGCCACTTTTTATGTGCTAAAAATTTTACGAAATTAATGTGAACTAAATTTTCTAAATAGGGACTTTAAGACAATTTTATTCCGAGGTTAAATGTACTGTCAATACGTCTCTGAATGTATCTAATATTGCCATTGTATTTTTGACCTCAATACCATTATCAAGATTAAAATTTGTAGTTTTTATGAAGCAAACTGACCGCCAATCTATTTGAAAAATATCATTGTAATGTTTTAAAGTAGAATCGGTTGTTCGTCCGGGACAGACAATTGGTACCGTTAATAGAAAAGAAATCCACCTTTCATCAAATAATATTACCATGCACCCATTTATTACTCTCACTTTTAATTCTGTTAATTTGTCCTAGAAAATGATCTGAGTAATTCCGATTAAAAACGTAATTGAAAGTTTCTCAGCTCCAGAATCATAAAAAAAGAAGATGTACGTATAGTCGAGGCAATGAAGCACTAAAAAGGCCAAAAGTTCAAAATTTTTTGCGCTAAGACGGATCGGAATGCGGTTTTTTGCATTCGCTTCCAAAAATTTTTTGTAAAAAATGTACCTACTTTGTGACTTATACAAACCTACAAATACCTACAAACCCCAAATTGCATTTCTGCAGCCAAAAATGCATTTTTTTGAGATGGCTTTTGGAAGATTTAATAACTTTGTAAATATGAGTCAGAACTGGCCCAAATCGGGTTCTCGGAGGTTTTTGAGGTCGCTGATCACGATTATGACCCACAGCCGACCTGGAGCTCAGGAACGCCAATGAAAGTCATGTTCTTGGGACTCTTCCAAAACTCACGTGGGGAAGGAGAAAACTTGAAGCCGAGGGTTTTTTGGGTCGCTGAATTCAAATATGGCATCGGCGAACACTCCCCGGACACCTGGTGCACCAGAACCTGGACGCGGACCTTATCTCCGAGGGTTTTCCTCACACAATCAAAAAAGACGAACCGAAAATTGTTATGGGGCGCTGAATCCGAATTTCACGGCGGAAACAAACCCCGAACACCTGGTGCACCGTAACCTGACCCTGAACATCATCTGGGTGGGATTCTCCCAACATTTACACGGGGAAGGAGAGAAACTCGACGCCTGGGGGTTTTTTGGGTCACTGAATTCAAATATGGCATCGGCGAACACTCCCCGGACACCTGGTGCACCAGAACCTGGACGCGGACCTTATCTCCAAGGGTTTTCCTTACACAATCGAAAAAGACGAACCGAAAATTGTTATGGGGCCTTTTTTGGGGCGCTGAATCCGAATTTCACGGCGGAAACAACACCTGGTGCACCGTAACCTGGCCCTGAACATCATCTCCGTGCGATTCTCCCAAAATTCACGCGGGGAAGGAGAGAAACTTGGCGCCCGGGGGTTTTTGTCGCTAAATTCAAATGTGGCATCGGCGCACACCCCCCGGATACCTGGTGCTGCGGAACCTGGACGTGGACGTCATCCCCAATAATTGTCCTAACGGCGTTTTTGACGTAAAATTTGGATTTAGCGCCCGAAAAACACCCTACAATGATTTTCGGGCTGTTTTTGCCGATCTTGTCAGGAAAATTCTCGGGGATGACGTCCACGTCTAGGTTCCGCAGCACCAGGTATCCGGGGGTGTTTGCCCATGCCACATTGAATTCAGCGACCCAAACAACCCTCGGCTTCGAGTTTCTCTCCTTCCCCGCGTGAATTTTGGGAAAGTCCCACGAAGATGACGTTCATCGGCGATCCTAAGCTTCAGGTTGGCTGTGGGTCAATTTGAACTTCATAATCGTGATCAGCGACCTCGAAAACCCCCGAGAACCCGATTTGGGCCAGTTCCGACTCATATTTACAAAGTTATTAAATCTTCCAAAGGCCGTCTCAAAAAATGCATTTTTTGAATGCATATTTAGCTCCAGCAATGTAATTTGCAGTTTTTATAAGTCACAAAGTGGGTACATTTTTTACAAAAATTTTTTGAAAGCCAATGCAAGAACCGCATTTCGATCCGTCTTAGTGCAAAAAATTCCGAGGTTGAGTGCTTCATTGCCTCGACTATTAAGGTAACAATTACTATTGATCTTTTTTTCAAAATACTTATTTAGGTTTTAATGTTTTTGTAATTTTGTTATGTTCTTTTGGTCAAAATCAAAATCAGAATAGTATATTATTTGCTTAGGGATTAAACTGATTCATTTAATACCGCTAATTAATTTTTTTAAGGGATTGAGGCACTTTAGTCTCGCTGTAGTTGTCTTATCTCGGGATCCAATCACAGTATAATAAAGTATTATGGGTCGCTGAATCCAAATCCGGGGTCTGTTTGACGTCATCACGTCAGGGTCAAGGTCATTTTAAGGTCAAATTTGGAAAAATCTTTTAGGTCGAAAAAACTGCCGTATCTACATGTATTTTGGGTCACTGAATCAGTCAGTCATTTTAAGATATAATTGAAAAAAAAATCGTTTTTTTCAATTTGCATAACGCAGTCAAAAGCTTTTGATAAATCACAGAATACTACCGCAGCTGCTCTTATCTAGTTTACAGAATAACTATTTCAACCTGTGTATGCTATTAAACCTTAGGGCTTTAAAAAGAACTAAAATACTGAGTCAAATAAAATAAAAGTGGTCCACACGTGCGAAACCAGTCCCATAGGTCTTTTTGGAAATAACTAGGACTTGTAATGGCAACGCTACATTGAATGAAGTTTGTATACAAACCTTATTCCATTTGTCAACTGTCATTTAGTTGATTTGGTCGATTAGTGTATTTGCGCGGTATCGCCATCCTAGATTTTTCAGGTGTTCCAAAATCGCAAAAAAACCCTTTATGCTGGCTTTGTATGAGGGTACCACTTTTAATTCCTAGAAAGTATTCTGGTTCTTTTTTAACATTTTAGCCCTAAACCGACCCTGGTTTTTAGAAAATGTTCGTTAAAAACAGTTTTCCCAGAATTTTAGGACAATATTTTAGATCTAAGAGGTAACATTATAGTTATTAATATCAAGAGTATTATAAGGATAATAACGCTTGAGGTCGATGGTGTGTTTCCCGAGGGCCTTTGGCCCGAGGGATATACGTGGACCGAAAGCGTTATTATCCTTAATACCCGTGGTGCCTTCAACGTTTAATGTCCGACTAAATATTCTTTATATGAGAAAAATTTGAATGAATTTTGAATGTATTAGTTTAAACCAAATCAAGTACTAGCATTTACCTAAAAAAATTGTGGTGACCATGGTTGTAAGTTATTTGTCAATAAGACAGCACATAAAAAATAATTTTGCCATCGGGCATAAAAATGTCCAAAGTAGTGGAAAATACCCATCTCCCCCAAGATATTTTAGTGAAAGCTGAGCATGCGCTTGTGCCAGAAAAAACTAGGCGGATTTACGAGAAAGAATATTTCCATTTTGAGGCCTGGCTGACGGAACACTGCGTGGACCGTGTGGACGAAACCGTTTTGATGGCTTATTTTCAAGATTTGTCAGAGTCATATTCTCCAAATTCCCTTTGGACAAAGTTTTCAATGTTACGTAAAGAATTAATAGTTCATAAGAAGATAAGAAGTAATGAAAAGTTGATTTCTCTGCAACAGTTCCTAAAGCAACTTGGGAGAAATTATCAGCCTAAAAAGTCGAAGGTTCTGACTCGCGAACAAGTTATAACTTTTTTGAAAGGAGCACCGACTGAAAAATATTTGGCAGACAAAGTTGCATTAGTGATAGGTATATTCGGAGCTTGTAGAAGAGACGAGCTTGTGAAAATGAAGTTTTCCGATGTGCGTGATATGGGTCAGCATATATTTATTGACATTCCACAAAGTAAAAATGGGCAAGCAATTAGCTTTTTGGTTATTGATGACAGTGAAATGTGCGCAACAAAGTTAATTCGGGACTATGTGTCTTTGCGACCTAAAAGTGCACCTATTAATATTTTTTTGTGCTATCGTGATGAACGATGTACTGTGCAGCCTATAGGTAAAAATACATTTGGAAATATACCCTTTAAGATTGCTACATATTTGGGTTTACCTGATGCTAAGGCGTACACAGGTCATTGTTTAAAGACGTACAGCGGCAACAATTCATTCTGATGCGGGAGGTAGTTCCGAGAGCTTAATGAGGTTAGGAGGCTGGAAGAGTCCGGTAGCACGAGGGTACGTGGATGATAGTGAAAGCTCCAAATTGGCTAATGCTTCCCTTGTAGTTGGGAAAAGTATTACTTCAAGTAACACAGCAACTGCGGTGGGGTATGGAAATGTGGAATTTTCCGGTCAGTTTGAAAATTGTACGTTTTACTTTAAAAAATAATTTTTATTATGATAAGTATATTGTGTAAGTATGTTTGTATTTTCGTAATAAATGCTTAAATGAAGATAATTTATTGTTTGTTTATTGGTAAATTTGTAGGCCCTAGGGCGTTATTTTTTTTAATAACGCCCTAGGGTAATATTTCGTATTTAACTGACTTTGACATAATATTATTATTTGTCCAATAATATTCCAGTCGGACATTAAGTAAAATAACCTAATGAAGTAGAAAAATAAACTTACCTTGATTTACTTCCTTTCAACAGAGGATTTCTATCGAAGGTCCTGATCATGATGTCCTCGGGACAACAGAAAATGTATCCTTAGTTTTATCCAAAGATTATTTGGATTATCCTGTAGGCGACACATATGTAGGAAAAATCACAAATAACACTATATAAAACAATATCCAGTTTTGTCAGAAAACACTGGGAATGTGATTGTTTATGATATATTATACGGAAATCGTCTAATGTTGTTATCGTGTTAGTTTACCAGAGTTTCTTTATGTGGTTTTGTCCCTGCAACCATTATATTTTACAGGGTGTCATTTTAAAAACTTTCAATGCAAATAATATATTAGCGGAGTCACCTTAGATTATTACCTCGGAACCCAGCGACTACGTATAAAATGTAAAATAAACTATTGAACTTAATAGTTAATATCCTCTATAAAAATATTTACCCCTCAAAAATTTCCGCTTTTTCCCTGGGGGTGAATGCCACCCCTTCTCGGGGGTGGAATTTTTTTATCAAAAATAAGTACGGAAGTGGATAGATTGACTAAAGTTTTTTTCGAAAGGCATAACTTTTCGAATTATTCGCAATTGAATATGTCAATTTTCAACTAAAAAAACATGTTTTCAGGCGGTTTTTCGCAAATAACTCGAAAAGTAAGCATTTTATCGAAAATATCATTCTTACAAATAATGTAGCTTATAAAAAAACACCAAGAAAGGTGGGCTTATGATGTCCATGGACCCAATACAAACGGAGTTATAGCCTGTTATGAAGAGACATTTTTGTAATTTTGAAATAAATAGCCTTTTCTTCAAAAAATCTCAAAAACCCTTAATGATACGTAAACAAAAACAAAACGAAAATTTTTGGTAAAGAAAAACCTACAATTTTGTATTCTACAAAATTTTACGCATCATTAAGGGTTTTTGAGTTATTTTGAAGAAAAGGCTATTTTTTCAAAATTAAAAAATGTCTCTTTCACTTTAAGCTCAATTTTTTTTAAAAATATGCACTTTAAACCAGTCAAACTTCCTAAGCATATTACAAATACATAAAAAAGTAAATTGTAAGGTGACAAAGATTATTTTCAATTGGAGTGGTAATTAGGGGGTGATTTTCACATTTTTTCATAAAAAAAATAGAGATCAACTTTATTTTGGCCATAACTCGCTTAATTTTAGCGCTAGAGACTTTTATAAAAAATAAAAATATGAGTCTTTTCAAGTACTTCAAAAAAGGTCAAATGAGCTTTTCCCGAAAAATGTATCGTTTTTTGGTTATATTACGTTGAAACTTTTAATGTTTGCATTTGACGAATAAGAACCAACCTTCAACAGGCTATAACCCGTTTGTATTGGGTTTATGGACATCATAAGCTCACCATTCTTGTTGTTTTTCTTATAAGCTACATTTTTGGTAAGAATGATATTTTTGATAAAATGCTTACTTTTTGAGTTATTTGCGAAAAACCGTCTGAAAACGTGTTTTCTTGGTTGAAAAATTGACATTTTCAATTGCGAATAACTCGAAAAGTAATGCCTTTCGGAAAAAAACTTTAAAAAACAAAAGTTGCTTAGAATTAGTCAATCTATCCACTTCCGTTCTTATTTTTGATAAAAAAATTCCTCCCCGAGAAGGGGTGGCATTCACCCCCAGGGAAAAAGCGGCAATTTTTGAGGGGTAAACATTTTTATAGAGGATATAAACTATTAAGTTCAATAGTTTATTTTAAATTTTATACACAGTCGCTGGGTTCCGAGGTTTTAACATTTTTTGGGCTAAGGTGACTCCGCTATATCTCGAAAAATAAAATAGTGAAATACTGCAATTTGGCATAAATTATACAAGTAGGGGGAACTTGTACCACTATATTTTAGTTAAGGAAAGAGTAACCTTCTAGGTGCCCCAAATTCCAATTGTAAAATTTTATATAATAACATCACGCTTTTTGTAATACCTCCAATAAAAGGTCTCATTTAATTGTATCTATCTGCACATGATTCACTAGGGCTTTTTAATCCTTGCGAATTAATGCCGCCTGTTTAAATTTTTAAATGATCAAAATACATTTTTTAATCTTTTTTATGACACCCCTTTGTATATTTATGCAAAATCCACACCTGACATGTTATTAAATGTCACCGCGAACATAAAATGCCCTATTAAATTTTTCGATATCTGCGATTTAAACGGTGGTAGCATAATGTCAAATTTTGACTTTTATCACATTTTGTTGAGGTTTAAAATTCTTTGATCATGTTCTTCGGTCGTTTATGTTAACTATAAAGCGTAAAAATAAAGAGGACCATTTCGTAGTTACAAAAATGGCCCTCAAATTACAGTAAATTGAGATGGCTTGTGTTCCAGAGGACCGTTTTTAAACTTCGCCATGTATATTGCGGTCATGTTCACACTATACCCATCGTTACACAAGCGCCTCTTTATTTGATGCTATTCTGTGCCACTTTTTGAGCTATACAGCCATAAGAAATGGTTCTCCTCACCTTTACCCTCCATAATATAAACAGCTAAGGAAATTAGAAGAAAATGTATTCATTTTAAGCATCTAATCCAGTGGTTCCCAAACTTTTTTTTATGACGCCCCCTTTTTGAAATTTAGAAGTGGTCGCGCCCCCCCACTTCCCTCGACTATACAAAAACATTCCTTTTACTAAAAAAAAGAGGCATTAATTTATAAACATAACATTTAAAAACTTATCTAATCTAATGCGAAGTAGGGCTGCATTTCCTTAACATGGAAATTCTTGGTTTTATCTTTAAAAGCACGCAACGTAGGTCACTAGCAACATTAACCCGGCTCGGTTTTTTGTTTTAATTTCCATTAAAATAGACAATTCTTTTTCACATAAGTAGGTTGTCGAGAAGGGTTTGGATTAAAGTTTTAGATTAAATAGATGGAAGATATTTTATCCAAAATGTAGTAATCACCAAATTTTCAAAGTTATGTTTCGCCACTGAGTCTTGTTTTCAGTCGATTGCTTGTTCTTGCATTTCTTCTGAAAGATGTTTATATCAAAATTAAAAGGACTTTAAGCATATTTATGTTCATCATTTCATGTAAATTAGAAAAATATCGTTGGAATTCATTAAAGGGACTTTTAGAATGAAATATAATATTTTTGTAATCTCTTCGTTTTTAGCAGTGTCGTCACTATTCTCCATTAATAAACCCAATTTCGGAAATAGAAAAAATTGGTGTTTGAACTTGCAGACGACGTTTCCATATATAAATCTTTTTTTTTTAATTTGAACTGATTTTTTGTTATTTTAAAGATGAAAATTTTTAATAATTTTTCTGAGCTCTCGCGCCCCCTTGATGTGGCTTTGCGCCCCAGGGCGCCCTTCCAGTTTGGGAACCACTGATCTAATCAAATAGAGTAGCATTAAAAAGATAATACAGTTTGTTTTACTACATTTATGTTTTTTATCCCCTGTATTAAAAAAATGTGCCAAACGATACTACTTCAGTGAGACACGTTTGAGTGACTCACCCCGTGGCAGAAGTATAGTTCCCCCAACTTGTATAACATTTGTGCCAAATAGCAGTTTCCAACTACATATTTCATTTTACGAGATATTTGCATTGAAAATTGTCAAATTGACATCTTATATGTGTTACTAGCGTCTAGACATACCCCGGATATTTTGGCTCACGAGCTTTTTGACAGTGTTATAACCTAAAAAATTAAATTTTAATGTGTGAAGTAATAATTCGGGGTCTTTTCTGATACGTCCCCGGACTTTTCTATTCTGAAATATAATTGGGAAAAAAAGCCACTTTGCTAACCAGAACTAACCATGACCGACTAGAACTTAGGGCTTTTGATTTTGTCCAAATTATCCCTACATAGAAATTATTAACAACATTTTTATAATTTTTGATATGGTAGAAGTTATAATTTTTTTAATAGTGTAATTATATATTCCCCGTGTTTTTTCTAATATGTTGTTAAAATTTTGTTAACTTCTATGTAGGAATGATTTAGACAAATTCAAAAGCCCTAAGTTCTAGTCGGTCATGGTTAGTTCTGGTTAGCAAAGCGGTTATTTGTTTTCCCCAATTATATTTCAGACATGAAAATGCGGGGACGTATTAAAAAACAGCCCAAATTATTGCATTAAAATGTAATTTTTTAGCCGAGTCCCTGCATAATAAAGCATGTTTCATGTGTCAACACTGTCAAGAAGCTCGTGAGCCAAAATATCCGGGGTATGTCTAGACGCTAGTAAAAATTGTTCCATTTAATGGTGGTTTTATGTTGATCTCAGAAATAACGAATTTCTAAAATTATATTTTGTGGCTCGGGCTTCGTGCTAAAATCTTTGATGGTTAGATTATTCGTATCGTAGTTACCATTTGTAAGTATACAAACTAAAGATGATCCGGATTCGTGATTCGATAAATAGGAATCGATTCCCTAGATTCGATTCTTTTTTTCCTTAAAAAAGAAATCTAATTTGTATTGCTGATTCGATTCCTTTACGAGAATTCGGAACCGTAAATCGATTTCTTTTTTGTAGGATCCATCCCAGCTCCGATTTAATGTTGATTTATGAACAAGAAAGGTTAAAAGTTAGTTTTAGTAGAAATCTTAGGAGCAAGCAAAATCAATTTTGTTGTTCTTTTATTACTTTATGGTTATGGATTTCGTCGTCTGAGTCTTACGTGACCAAAAATCGGCTCTCTTTTGACTCTTATTTTGGAGCGAATATAGGGAAGTCCCTTTTGAAATAGGAATGGTGCAGAGGGGTATTCAGGCAGGTCTCATTAAAACCAAAATAGTCAATCTTCCAAAACACACATTTTTGAGTAGAAAATAATGCCATTTTTAGAATAAACCAATCGAAAAACGAAATATTAAGAGAAGAAAATATTACATCAGAATTTGAATTTCTGCGCACGCAGGATTGGATTTTAAAATAATGTGAATATACGCTCAAATGTTTAAAAAGTATTTAAAAGATTCATTACTTTGATTAAGAAAATAAACGTTTGAAAACTAAACGTTTACAAACTTATTTAAAGGATATGTTTCGTAACAATTTATCGTAAAACAACTAACAGAACAATTGCACAAATCACTCTTAACATTAGCACACATTTCACGCGGATATGCACTTAAGTCACTATTGTGTTATCATTCGTAGTTACTTAGTTAATCCTTATGGAGGGTACTCATCTCCTGTGAAATGCTGATAACTAATTTTTCAGTAGCCAACTGATAAATTAGTTTGGTGTGTCCTTGGCAAGCACTGACCGTCGTACAAGCCCGACGTGGAGGACCGCGCGCGAGTGACGGGCCGCTCACCTAGTTCCGATTTCTTGCAGCCGCCGAAGAATTCGTTGCCGCTGGTAGTTGCTGATGGTCGTCGACGTCGAGGCAGGCGCTCGGTAAACGCTTTTCCTTTCATTTTTTGTCTTCTGCTAGTTTTCATATCGATATTTTTAAATTATGGTTAAGGATGTAAGAATATCCGGCTTGTATTTAATCTTTTTTACTCGTGTAGCATAAAAATTATACCATCTGGATTTTTTACAGTGGTGCTAAAGCTAAGAAGTTATAAAAAAAGCATTTAATGATGGTTGGAGTGGCAGTCCCGACCCCTTTAAAGAAACTTAACTTTATCTGCTTGCTTTAGAAGTAGTTTTCTTACTAAGTCATATATTGCTAAAATTAGTGATGCCGCCTCTGGTCTTAACTGATTTATCAGTTTTCTTTCAAAAACTCAAAACAATACTTCTAGTATATCTCGTTTCTCTCTAGAATCGAATTTAGGCGTTAAACCAATTGAGGCGCTCAGAACCATAATGGCCCAACCAACAAATTTGTAAAAATCTATTAATTCATTTTAAGAGTGCATTTACGCTACACCTTAGGGGTCGGGCGAAAGGACGCAAAGACGGTGGGCGGAGACTAACAAACTCCCACTACCACAATTTTCATATAGCCGCATTAAAAATATTATATTTTATTTAGCTTCTTCCAAATTCGGTGTATCAATGCGATGTTGTTTCCGATTGCAAGCCTACAGGAGATAACGTTTTTCGGTAACCATTTTTCACTTAAATGACATAAATTATACACCACTTTAAAGGTAAGGAAATAATCTATGCCTCTGCTGAGGATTTTGGAAATATGAGTCGAGTTAACATAACCGATTTTAGGGTGACTTTCACTCAAGGAAATATTAAAAACTAAATCCAAATTTAAAAAAACTATTACACCAGAAGCCTAGATTTAAGTGTTGGCTTTTATATAGTTTTTGAAAATTATCGATAACTTATACCGTTTTGAGAAAAACATTATGCCCCTGAACCCCAAATTGGATCCAATTTTCACGGCGCGAATGGACTCTTAATAAAATTTAATTACTATATTTTCAAAAGCATAGTGGTTTAAGCCACCTTTGGTTTGTTGTTCATAGATGGCAGCATATATTTTTTTTTTGGAATTTGGTGAGTTATGATCAATGCAAAAATTAGTAATTTTTTATATTCGATTTACTCCTTTCAAAAAATATTGGGATTGGGCCACTATATTTCTGAGCGTCTCACAATCAGTTATAACCAGAGGAAATCTGTAAATACTACTGCATTTAGGAGGGTATGGTTGACTTTGATTATGACGTTTAACTTATATGATTTATCAAAAAAGTTAATACCGTAGAATTATGGGTAGTTCGCCTAAATTGTTCTTTCGACCAGGGCCTTTGCCAGGATTTTTTTCGGGGTGCAAGGGATTGACTCCTTGTCCTGGTCCTGTGATGTTCGACCAATCATACCACCCCAAACATTGACTTTTGGTGGTCGTTGTATGTTGTTTCATCCAATGCGAATTTTGGTCCGACCAATATCTACAGTTGTGTCGGTTCAATGTTCAATGTAGATTCGTCAGAAAACAAATTGTCAGTCTATCCATAATGACTTCGCAGAACTCAATTCTGCGATCAAAATCGTCTTCGGATAATTCTTGTATCAAGTTAATCTTATATGGATAAAATCTTTCTCGCTCATAATTTTTGGAATTGAATATATGTATACTTACGTCGTGATTTAAGGCTAAATGTTGTGAAGTTTACGGATTATGCACAACACCCACATGACATTTAAACCATTTTCTTCACATTTGGTCACACTTACCGGTCTTCCACGTTTTGGCCGATATTTTAGACCTCTTGTTTTAAAAACACTGTAATGATTTTGAAGCTCCTGATTTGGAGATAGGTTTTCGATTCGGAAGCGAGTCATTAAAAACATGTACTATCTATTTGACATAAAAACGCCATTTTTATGAGAAACTTTATCACATATGCATTTTTGACATTTTTTTTAAGGTGACACTGCTTTAAAAGAAAAACTAAACTTTCTAAGGTAACTGGATAAGATGTAAAGGTACAATCAATCTAAATAATACAATAGAAATTATTCTTAAAACTCAATATCTCTAACACGGTTAAACTTAGGTTAATAGCGTGCTATAAAAATTTTTATTACAATTTTGCGTAGAATCGAAATATTAAATAAAATACATGGTGTTTCATTAAGAAAAATACACTTTGTTTTACTAGGACTTTGTAATCAATGCTGTATATTTATATATACAGGGTGTTTAAAAAATGAACGGCCAATTTCAGGAGTTCTCTTTTTTATACTACTGATGAGGTCTGGATATTCGGTTGTTGGACCACATTATCCGTTAAAATAAAGTAAACAAATATATGTGTCTTTATTAACATTATTAATTTCTTGGAATCAATCAAAAAATTTTCAACTATTACAAGGGCTATTGGCGCTACTTCTGTTATTTGTGTTATTTTACAACTACTGTCAAAATTTCAAGTTAATCGGTTTAGTTGTAAAGAATTTATTCGGAGCGGAAAATGTTGTAACTAGACTTTTCTTACCTAGCATGATAATCTATCAAACCATACTAACTCAAAGAAAAGGTTTTTAATTTAAACAGGTTTAGTGAATATGGCTTTTTATGTTTTTAATCGGTATATCATTTATTCTTTTTGTCAAATACATATTATCTAATTTTATTAACCCAGTCTTTATTTTATTTGCATGTTTTCTGCTGACGTTGATTTATATAGCGTAATAAAATCTTTATTGTGCTTTTCATAATAATAAACTAAAGCCATCCAATCAAAATTCTAAGATAGTTTATAACTTTACTATCTGGAGAAGTTACAAATATTATTCGTATTCTTTGCAAGTAATTTAAATTGCTTATATAATTAGGTATATTCCCTAGTTTATTCTGTTTGGCTTTAATCCAAATAACATTGCTGGCATTTTCCTGTATCGCAATCATAAATTTTGTCTTTAGTGTCTTTAAAAGAGACGAAGAAAGAATATGCCGTTTGTTTAGATTTCTCGACAAAACTATGTGTAATGGATTTTTACTTTCTGGCATAATAGACCGTTAGCCCATTGAACAAAAAGGGACCAATCGTATTATACCTAGTATGCCCTTTTACTTTTTACGGCACTCGTAAAACTGCTTTTCTTAAGAATTAAATAAAATTAAAATATAGGGTTAATAAAAGTCTTTTATCTAATTAAAAAAATATATACAGTGACCGCCAGAAAGTATGCGACATATGGAAAAAAAATATTATGACGTTTAGAAAAAAATCGATTTCGCAGATCAACTCTGCATCACTTAAAACCTCAGAAACAATTGAACGATCTCAATTGTCATTTGTTATTTGGCAGTAAATTTAAATTTCGTTAGGTCGGTTGACCAAAAGTCCCCTTATTTGTCAAAATATTGAAAAATTTTATAAAGATAAGTTGTTCAGAATTTAATTTTATGGCTATGTGTAAAATTTTGAGCCATTTGGATAAAACAAAATTTGGACATTTTTTCCATAAAAATATTTTGATTTGAAAATTTTTCTGTACCATTTAGAAACAGATTTTCCAGACCTAAACTAATGTTTTGGCACAATTTTTTTTTACTTTAGTAAGTTAGTCCTTTTTTCTAAAAAAAATTTTAAAAATGGTATTTTTCGAAACCCGAGTTGTCGCATAGGCATTTTTTAAATACCGTAACTCGGAATTTCAAATAATAATTTTTTATTTGAAGTTATTTTAATTGTAACATTGAATTGTTTAAACGGTAAAAATTAATATTTGAAATTCCGAGTTACCGTATTCAAAAAATGCCTCTGCGACAACTCGGATTTCCGAAAAATACCATTTTTTAAAATTTTTTCGGAAAAAAGGACTAGCTTACTAAAGTGAAAAAAATTGTGCCAAAACATTAGTTTAGGTCTGGAAAACCTGTTTTTAAATGGTAAAGAAAAATTTTTCAAACAAAAATATTTTATGGAAAAAAAATGTCAAAATTTTTGTTTTTATCCAAATGGCTTAAACTTTTACATATGGCCATAGAATTAAATTCTGAACAACTTATCCCTATAAAATTTTTCAATATTTTGACAAATAAGGGGACTTTCGGTCAATCGACCTAACAAAATTCAAATTTACCCCCAAATAACAAATGACAATCGGGATCGTTCAATTGTTTCTGAGGTTTAAAGTGATGCAGAGTTGATCTGCAAAATAAATCTTTTCTTAACGTCATAATAATTTTTTCCATATGTCGCATACTTTCTGGCGGTCACTGTATATATTATCGTCTGTGAAACGAGATATTAACTATGAAATTGTGCATAATTAACATTGTCGATATCTGTCATGTATAAAAGTTATGTTTTTACGATATTTTTTAAAAACTAATGCAATATAAATCAAAGTATTAGAAAATTTAAAAAAAACTAAATTTTTTCATCGTTTTGTTAAAAAGTTTACATAGGTCTGTTTATTATTAAAAATAGTGTACCGGGTGTCCAAATAAGAAAGGACGCCGGCTGTATCTCAAAAAATGTTTATCGCACAGCGTTTGGGGAAAAATATTTTTAGTAAAAGTGGTCAAGAGAAATAGCTGGAAATTATTTTCAAGTATCTGAAATGGCTGTAAATCTCAAAAAGTTAAATGCATTGGTATGATTTTTTTTCATAAAAAGGTAGCTAAATGATACTTAAACATGCAAGCTCGCGAAAACCATATCTCGATATCTTGTTCCTAAAATTTAGGCCAAAGAAAATTTTATACGTCAATATCTCAAAAACTATAAAAGCTACAAGAAATTTTATATAACATAAATTATGTATTTTTACGAAACATTTAATTTAGGTTTTATAATCTTTTCGCCTAAATGCAATACTATACGAATTATAATCAATAAATCGAATTTTCAGGATTTGTTTAAGGTATACCCCTGGAATTCAAAACTATATAACTTAAATTAAAGGTTACGTAAGAAAATACATAATTAATGTTCTATAAAATTTCTTGTAGGTTTTATAGTTTGTAAAATATTGACGTATAAAATTTTCTTTGGCCTAAATTTTAGGTAAGAAACAAAATATCTAGATACGGTTTTCGAGGGCTTGTTTAGGCATTATTAGCTACTTTTTCATGAAAAAAAATACCAATTCATTTAATTTATTTGAGAAAATTAATCATTTTTGTCGGAATATCGAAAAAAGCCCTCTAGCGGCGACATGTGAAACTAACAAAACTTTAAATTAACATTTATAGCTCAAGAAAAGCTCTTGTCAACTAGCCTAAGTTTGTTAAAATCGGCTTAGCCGTTTTGAAGAAATAGAGTGTTTTTTACAGAAACTTTAAATACCCCCCACCACTTTATTTTTGAAGATACAGCAAAAATTGTCAAACAAAAAAGGTTCAAATTATCCTCGACTTTAAAAATCAGGTATTTTTTTGTTAGATTAATATAGCAATGTTCACGGAAACATCACTTTTTTAGAAAAAAAAATTAACATTTAATGCTCTGACATGACCTATAGAAAACAACATTAAAAGAAAAAATTTCAAAGCTGTCAAAATTTGACATATGGGATATCGTCGGACGCAGAATGTTCTCAGGAATCCAAAAATGTAAAAATATACAGTAAGTCTTATTTACAAATCAAAAGCGAAGTTTTTGGAAGGAATTGACCCTTTATTTTATAATTATTTTTGAAAATAAGCCCCATCCCGGTAAAGATCTAATGAATTAAAAAAATTTGGGAAAAGACCAATTTTTAAAAAGTTTTTATAGATTGTAAAAATTTTTTAAAACATTTTGAGTTAAAGAAAAAAAAAGGTTTAATCAGATTGTAAACTTCTAAAATGCCTCCCCCCCGGTCCCACTAAAAATGATGTGCAGTTTTAAAATGTTTCCTTAATTTGTATTCTAAAACCTACTTACATCCTAAATTTTAAGTTCTACTCAGGAAGCGCCCCATGATTTTCATCAGGCAATGAGCGAATGAGTCAGTCAAAAAAAAATGCAGTTGTATTTTTAGACCTGTTATTGTATTTTTTTCGTATTTCCAATAAATTACATATTTTTATTTAAATTATTTTCGCGGGTATTAGCACACAAATGTATATTCATATAAAGGCACGAACATTTCGCGTAAAAATGGCAGTACTTCGTTCAGTACCTTTCCATTTTCTCGTTGTATTACACAATTAAAAACCTTAACAATCCAGTTTAATTGGTGTCAAAAACTTTACAATCTTTCTACGGCTTATGGTGGACTTTACATTTTTCATTGCCTAAATGTTAGTGCGTATGTAAATACAGTTCTTTTTTATTTTTTTTTGTGCGCTATCATTTTTGGTCGCTTCTCTCCGGATCACGATAAGCTGAATTCTCCAATTCATCATTCAAAATTCAATTAATTATTCCAAAATTCTCTTGGTCGCCATTGGAACACTTACGGTTGTATTAGCTTATTTAGAATTTTCGACACTACTCCACTTTTTAAAAGAAATTAGTAAACAGATTTTAAAAAGTAAAAAATATTATAAGTTAATATACACTAACTAATATTGATCCATAACCTTCGGACAAAAAAATAGATAAATGAGAATATTCTTTGCGCCATTTAAAATCACAACTTAACAAAAGTTTTTCTGCTATTTTTTGCGTATCTTTTCACAGCATTTTCTCTACTTTCCAAGCATAACTACACCCACGGATGAGAACAGAAAATAATATTATATTTGCATCCGAAAATTCTGTCAAAAGGTAAACCACATTTTTAGTGGCAGCAGAACGAAAACTATACAAGTCCTTACAATGCGGCAATAGTATTTCTTTTATCTCCGGCTGACAGTTTGTCAACTTTGTCAACTAGTCAACTGTTTAGTTATGTAGGCAATATTTACGACCCCAAAAGAAATAGACTAAATGCGATTAGTCCAGTAACTGAAGACCCAAAGCTGTAAATAAATCTGTACAGTTTCCATTTGTAGCGCAATTCTTAGGTTTTCGCGAATGCTTTCAAGCGAGAAAAAGTTTTTCACGATTCCGACGTGGAAACCGGCTGAAAATGGCCCCTCAAAGTCCCAAAAATGAGTTTCCCGCGAATATCTGCCAAAATATGGGAATTAGAGAATTTTTGTCCAGACAAAAAATGAAGATCACCTCGAAATCTACAAAATGGTCCTACCATTTTTTTGCACACCAATATTTCTAAAAACGGCCGTCGAAAAATCCATAACATTCCACACTGTAGATTGGTAGTAGGCTAAAAAATGCAAATGGAGAAAACAATTTTTTATCAAAACGCAAGAAAGCTGGTAAAGGAAATTTTCTGGGATCATTGAACACTTGCTAAGGTATCATTATAAAAAAGAAATGTTAATAACAAACCATTTTTTCAAAAAAAAATCAATAAATTAATGAGATACTCTCAAAATATTGTGAAAAAACTTTGACCTCTTTTTTTAGTATTCTAGAAAAATCAGAATGGACGGACCCAAACTCATATGCAATGATGGGTACGGGTTTTTCCATTCCGATGAACTTTGAATGATTAAAAAATGGACATTATTGCCCAAGTAATGGAACAATTTGTCCGCCCGCTTATAAGTGAATCCATGAAGATGAGGGGACTTTTGGGTCCCGTTATCTCGAAAACTATCGATTATCGAAGAAAATTATAGAGACCATTTTTGTAGACTACAAGGTGATCTTCATGTTTTGTTCTAAACAAAAAATTTTTAATTCGCATATTTTGGCAGATATTAGCGGAAACCCCATTTTTCGGGCTTTGAGGGGCCATTTTCAGCCCTTTCCCACCTGTTAATGTTGATAAACTTTTTTTTCGCTCGAAAGCATCCCCAAAGACCTAAGAATTGCGCCACAAGGGAAAACTGTACAGATTTATTTACAGCTTTGTCCCTTCATTTACTGGACTAGATACTATGTTGGTGTTTTTACATCCTATTATTTATTAAAAAAATAAATTTCATGTATAGTATTAAAGAATTTATAACTTTGATCAATAGAGTTATGTTAAACAGCTAAACTCCCAATGTGTTTTGTATTAATTGTTTATAGTTTTGTAGGCTACATTTAAATAAAATGTTTGCAAAAGTTTATTTTATTTGCTACATTTCATATGCGCAAAAAAGTCCAAAATTGTTCATTTTCTATTTGCCAATATATCGGCAATTTTTAAGGGGTCCATGGGCGTAGCGAGGTACGGACAGGGAGGGGCAACTGCCCTCCTTAGAAGAGCGGTCGTTCGCTGGTAAACTGTGATTCTGACGAGCTTCATAACTTACGACGCTTCTTATAAGAGCTAAGAAACTAACAGCTGGCTTGTGAAATCCAACTATACGTACGTGATCTCTAATATATATTTTTTTACATCATTTTTTACTGTTTAAAAAAATTAATCATAAAACGTTTTGTGAAAACCCAAAAGAACTTATAGACATAGGAGCGGAGCGGGTGGGTGGGGTGAGAAGGGAGGCAACTGATCAGCCAATGTTGTGCGACTACGTCCTTGGAGGGGTCTATCACTGTCTGCAATACGTGTACAAATTTTATTTAACATTGCAGTGTCTTGCATTCCTTTACAATGTCTCGCAATACCACGCAGTATCTCGCAGTGCGTAGCATTTTCCAACAATGCTTACCATGCTGCAAGGCCTAACAATGTGTCCTGTCGTAAAATTTTGCTATGCGTTGCAGTGTCTCGCAATGCGTTGCATTCACGCAAAGTCCTACAATGTTTCGAAGTATTTGTTTAAATACTCCGCAATATGTGTACAAAGAATAATGAGTGAGAGGCCCCACGGCAATTTTCCTACCGATACGATACCGATAATCTGCAACAGCTATCAATATGTCGATATCAATATCGGTATCAGTTAATTTTTGATATCAACCTAGTTATTTATGGTCAATGTACCCTTAAATTACCACTTATCCCTTAGTTTGTGAAAATTTATATTATTATCTTTTGGAAAGTAGCCACCTTGCACAAAAATATATCTTTTCTCAGAAAAATTTAGTTAAATCGTAAAGATGACGTCTGGCTCTTTAAATTTGATATCAGACCAAAAAAGCTTATTACGACACGAGGTCTGCTGAGTTCCGATATTTGATTCAGAGCAAAAGTAGAAAATCCATCGCGTTCATTTATTCAAATTTAAGAAAAATCGGTCTTATGTCAATTAAATATGCAACATAATAAATGTTAAGGATAATTACACCGTCCAAGTCCATCGTAATTAACAAAAAAAAAATACAGAAAACAGCTTAAAGCTCTAAAAGTTCATTATAGTTTGAGAAAAACATCAGATAAGTAATCATGATTACAGACTGTGTGACCCAATGCAATAAATTTTTTGTTGTTGTAAGCAAGGTTACTCACTTTTTAAACCAATGTAATACATTTTTTGTTTAGGGATTTTTGTCAGATAAAAATGAATAGATTATAGTGTTTAACTTTTTCAATAAAAAAATAAAAATAACACTTATCCACTAATAAAAAATCCAAAGTTTTTCAATATCCGGATTAGCTCCACTTGATATTCTAGTCCAGTGGTTCCCAAACTGGGGCGCGCCCCTTCGTGGAGGCGCAAAGCAACATTAAGGGGGGCGCGAAAGCGTAGAAAGATTAATACAAATTTTTATCTTTAAAAGAACAAAAATCAGTTTAAATTAAAAAAATATTTATATATGAAAACGTCGTCTGCAAGCTCAAAGACCAAATTTTTTCTCATTACCGAAATTGGCTTCATTATTGGAGAATAGTGACGACACTGCTAAAAACGAAGAGGTTACAACATATATTATATCTCCTCTAGAAAGTATCTTTGATGAACTCTAACAATATTCTCCTAATTTACAGGACAATGATGAACCTAAATTTGCTTAAATCCTTTTAGTTTTGATATAAACATCCTTCCAGAAGAAATTCAAGAACTAGCAATCGACTAAAAACACGACTTAGTGGCGAAAAATTACTTTGAAAATTTGGTGATTACTACATTTTGGATAAAATATCTTTCCATCTATCCTTTATTCGCGGAAATGCCTTTAAAATTTTACATACCATTCTCGACAACCTACATATGTGCAAAAGGATTTTCTGTTTAAATGGAAATTAAAACAAAAAAAACGGAGTTGACTTAATGTTTCCAATGACCTACGTTGCGCACTTTCAAAGATAAAACCAAGAATTTCTGACCTCGTTAAGGAAGTGCAGCACTATACTTTGCATTAGATTATATAAGTGTACAAATGTTATGTTTGTAAATAAGTGCTTTTTAAGGTTTTTGGTAGGTGGTAGAGGAGCTTTCCTCGCCTGAGGCGGTACCACCCCACTTGCCCTTTAAAGGACTCGTGAAGTCTTAGTACGTTTCGAGTTCTGGGCGGTGAGTCAGTTTTCCTTCTTCCTCCTCCTTCTTTCTCTTTTAGTTTTCCTTCTTCCTCTTCTTTCTTTTTCTTTTCATTTCTCTTTTTTTTTCCACTCTACTAAAATTTGGAAATAATGATGATGGCACACCCGAACGTAAAGTTATCCGGAGGTAAAATACCCCTCCATTCGGCTTCTCCGGGCAGGGGTACATTTGGGGGCCACCATCGAAAAGTCTGATATCTTTTACAAATATATGTGGGCTTAACTCTAACGTGAACTCTGTTCACCATTATCTTCAATCCTCCAAACCCCACATACTATTTCTTACCGAAACCCAAATAAGTCCCAAAACAGCAACCAACCACCTCCTTTTCCCAGGTTATGAACTCATTTCATCTTTTCGACCCCATGGCGGCGTTTGTGCTTACGTTCGCAACGACCTGGCTTGTGTTAGGGTTTCTAACCTCGAATCGGGTAGGCCTGATATTCTTTGGCTTAAACTTACTTTCAGATCTTCTACTAAATTCATCTGCTGTATATACCGGTCCCCGTCTGACAATTCCTACAACGAGTTCTTTGATTTCCTTTCAATAAAGATCGACAATATTATTTCCCAGTTTCCATTGGGCCCTGAAGTAATCGTCCTCGGGATTTTAATGTTCATAATAAGGATTGGCTAGGCTCCAAAAAAACTGATACACAAGGCAGAGCAGCAGAAAATTTCGCAATCAGCAACTCGCTCACCAATCTAATTATGGAACCTACCTACTTTCCTAGGTTCCCATATTTAACCCCTAGATATCTTTCTTACTCCACCCCGAATTTATCAAGATCAGTAACTGCTCCCCTTGGTCGCTCTGACCATGGTTTGGTCACTGTATCATACTCCACTCATTTTGAGGCAACTGAAAGCATGCCGCCACGAACCGTCTGGTACTACAATTCGGCCGACTGGGATGGTCTAAGAGATTTCTGCCAGCTACCCTTGGAATCCTACCTGCTTTTCTACTCACGATCCTTCAGAAATATGTAAACAAATTACCGAAACAATTCAACTAGGCATTGAGACCTATATTCCCCACACTAAAAAGAACCCCATAACTTCAAATCACAAACCGTGGTTTTCTAAATCCTGTGACAAAGCCAGACTTTTAAAACTTCAAGCCCACAAAAGTTTCTTCAAAACCCCAGTCCGAAAATCGACAGGCTAGCATCGAAGCAAGAAATCAGTATAATCAGACCATCTCAGAAGCAAAAGACCGTTTTAACAATCGAATAAAAGATAAAGTTCTCTCTTGCTCAAATGGCAGTAAAGTTTTTTGGTCCTTTGCAAAAAATATTAGTCAGAACTTTTGCACAAATTCTTTTCCACCCCTAATCTCTGAAGATGGAATTGTCTCTACCTCCAAAGGAAAAGCCGAACTATTTGCCAAACAATTTGCTGCCAATTCTACGCTTGATCCTCCTATTAATCTTCCTCTTCCAACAGTTGCCCCTGTTTCTCATAAAATGTCCGATATAATTTTTAAAGTCAAACAGATCAAGCGTATTCTTTCTTCTCTTAATACTAAAAAATCGTCTGGGCTGGATGGCATACCAGCAATCGTCTTAAAAAATGTGCTCCGAGCTTGCACCCATCTTAACTCGCCTCTTTCAATCTCTTACGACACGGGCATTTTCCCGGAGAGTTGGAAAGCTGCACGTGTGCAACCTGTCCCCAAAAAAGGATCAAAAGTCTCCTTCTAACTATAGACCTATATCTCTTCTTTCAGTTGTTTGCAAGGTAATGGAAAAATTCATTAATTCCCAAATCTTAAAGTATCTGGAAACATAAGATCTACATGATAGACAATATGGATTCCGTCACATAGATCCACAGCTGATCTTCTTTCCTTTGTCTCACACAACTGGAACAAGTCCCTTGAGTTTCTTGGTGAATCCCAGACTTGTTTACATATCCAAACTTAACATCTGGCATGATGGGTTCTTTAAAAAATTGATTCTCACGTATCCACCAAGCTGATCTTTCCTTTCCTTTTAATCGCACTATAATCAGTTAGTTAATGGTCATCCCCGCTTCTACAATTAATTTTCCCAAGCTTTCGATCAGTCTGGCAAGATTGGGCTTCTAACAAACTCCTTCTTACGTCTTCCACAATAATTTGCATTTGTGCGTATATCATCAGTATTCATTTTTAATCACGTGTATCATTATGATTGTTATACAACTGCAGGTCAATACCAAATTAATGCTTGGGGTGCCACAGACTCAGTGCTGGCACCCACGCTGTTTCTTCTACACATTAACGATCTTCTCTCTTCCACAATCAATCCCATTCATAGTTTTGCTGACGATAGTACCTCCACTCTAGTAATTCAATTTCTTAATGCCACGTGCAATTCTGATTTTAAAAAAAGCGCAGGTCAGTGCAGATATCTCTTTCACAAGACCTCAAACTTATCTTGGATTGGGGCGCCAAAAATCGTGTTCAGTTTAGTGCCTCAAAACAGTCATGTTCTGCTGTCGCGAAAAGTCTGCTAATGCTCATCCGTTACATATGAGCGGCCAATTCCAGAACAAGAGTCGTTTAATCTAGTCGGCGTTACTTTTGAGAATAACCTCAACTGGCACAACCATTTCATCCATAGCTTGACTTCAAAAAGATTGGATTCCTCTTTCGACCAGAAAATATTTCCTTCTTCCAATCTGTACACTCTGTATGTATCCCAATCAGCTCTGAATTGTTCTCATTCTGGGAAGGCGTCCCCTACAACCTCACAGAAAGGCTTCCTCTTCTTGCCCATCGCGAGCTGTGGGGATCTGTCACTCTTCTATAGGTATTTTCAGGCTTCTGCTCAGAGGAATTGGCCAGTATTATTCCTTCTCTGGCAGCTCCCAACAGAGCAACACGTAGTGCAACTTTTATGCATCCTTTTACAGTTCAGTTAGAGAGGCCCCGAACTTCCCGCTTTCTTCGTTCCTTTATTCCTAGAGTGTCAAGACTATGGAACCTGCTGCCCGCAGAAGTTTTTCCTTCTCCTCCCAATCTCCAAAAATTTAAGTCCCGTGTGAACAAACTCCCTCTCACCACACTGAAGACACCCACGGTACGTTAGTACTTAGGCATCAGCCTTCGTGGACTGTCCCAAGATAAAAAAAAAAAGTAAAAGAAATATTTCGGTATAGTCGGGGGAAGTTGGGGGCGCGACCGTTTCTTAATTTTAAAAAGGGGCGCCACAGAAAAAAGTTGGGGAACCACTGTTCTAGTAACTTTTCTCTCATCCGAAATAATACTGTAACTTAGCCATATTGCCTTATGTCAACCAGGTATTGTGAATATGTGTGGTTAGTTCGTTGTGACGTGGATATCGTTTTAGCGCAAACGTTTTATATTTTGATTGTAACTGTTCTAAAATTTCGTATAAAAAATATTTGGCAAATGTATTATTTGGGTATAAAAAATACAAATGGTTTTCCATTAAGAATGACATGATTTTGTAATGATGTAGTAACCGTGGTAATAAAGTTATACCTGTCACTAGTTGTCATTTATGTTCAGTAAACTCCAACAATTTATTATGGCTAAATACTCGCTCCAAGAACGTCTGGTGATTGTCCAAAAATTTTACGAAAATGGTCGTTCTTTTGTGAACACTTTTCGCGCACTTCGCGGAAACTTTGGTCTAAATAATCGCCGTTCTGTGCTTGCCATTCGTCAGATCGTTGAGAAATTTGAAAGTAATTTTACTCTTCACGATATAAAAACTCCAGTAACACGCCGAAATGCCAGAACTGTTGGGAATGTTGCTGCTGTAAGAGATAGTGTTGCAGAAGATCCAAATTTATCAATTCCTCGTCGTGCTCAAGAGTTAGGGCTTAAAAAAACAACAGTTTTGCGAATTTTGCAGAATTATTTAAATTTACACCCGTATAAATATAATATAATTGTTTTGACCCAAGAACTTAAGTTACTGGACCATCGTCGGCGCCGCGAATTTGCTGCTTGGAGTTTAGAACGACTTGAACGGGATCACAATTTGGCCGAAAAAATTATCTTTTCAGATGAAGCTCATTTTTGGTTAAGTGGATACGTAAATAAGCAAAATTGCCGTTTCTGGTGTGAAAACAACAAACAAAACAACAACAGATTCACGAGAAGCCTTTGCATCCCCTAAAGGTAACTGTATGGTGTGGTTTATGGGTTAGTGGTATCATTGGACCATTTTTTTCCAAAATGAGGTTGGAGATTTCGTTACAGTGAGTGGTTAAGGATATCGACAGATGTTGACAAATTTTTTATGGCCAAATTTGGATGACTTGATTTAGAAGATATGTGGTTCCAGCAAGACGGCGCTACATGTCACACTGCTCATGAAACTGTCGCCATACTGCAAGAAAAGTTTGGTGAAAGGATAAAATCAAGAAATGCAACTGTTGCCTGGCCACCAAGAAGCTGTTATTTGACTCCTTTAGATTACTTTTTGTAGGGTTATTTAAAATCTAAGGTTTAAGCAAACAGGCAACAAACCCTTGATGCTTTGAGATTGAACATTGAATGCTGCATTCGTGAGATTACGCCCAATTTATTGCACAAAGTCTTCAAAAATTGGATTCGTCAAATTCACTCGTGTACACGAAGCCGAGGTGGACATTTAAACGACGTGCTATTTAAAACATAAATGTTATCGATTGTACTTCGAAATAATATAAAAAGTGTGGTTATATCTGAAATCATTTCTATTTTATTTAATTTTAAAATCATATCGTTCTTATTGACTTTGCCCTCTTGAAATTTCCGGCATCTCCATGTTAAAAATCCATGTTGTTTTAGGTTTTCCATGGATTCCAGGTTAGGCCACACCCTGACCTAGTATTTTGGTAGGGGTAGGACAGTGTTTTACTTGTTTATAAGTAACATTAGGTCTGTTTGTTATTCAGAAATAGTGTACAACTATTTTACACTTTTTTTACATAAGCGCTCTTATTCAAGGTGTATTTTAGGACTAGGTGGGTACAAAAAGTGTAAAATAGTGTAAAATATTTCTGACCTATTATTACATAGCCTAATAGAAAAGGCCTAAATTCAAAATAAAAGAAATTTTAAAAAACAATGTTTAATATTTTCTTTGAAAACTATACATTATTTTAACCTAAGATTTGAACTAATATAAAAATTTAATGACATTAAAAGGTAAAAATTAGGTACTAAAGAATCTTATTACACAATGATAAAATGTAAAAAATAATAAAATTACATTTCCTTTAAAATTTGTTGTATTTTAAGTCCATTGAAATTTAAATAATGAAAAATAATGGACCTAAATATAAAATATGTGTTAAAAAAATTAAAGATCAAAATTATAAAACAAAATATTTCTATAAGTCACAAAATAGTTCGTTGGGTGCCCTAAAATCCGTGGTAAAGTGTTTAAAATTGTTTATGTATGTGCAACGGGTAGCTGCAATGTTACTTAAAATTCTAAAGCTTAATAGCTTCAATACTAGAAATTATTTAAAAAATTGTACGAAAATCTAAAAATAGTAATAATTTTAATACTTAAAAAAAATTTGCACGTTTTTTATATTAAAAAAAACCCTTACTTTTGCTTTAATAAATTATTTATTTGATGATAAGTTAACTAGAAAATATTTTCTATTTGATAGTAACGGATTTTCTTTTTTTAAAAAGTAATTCTTTGACTCTTGAAACACAGTGCTCTTAATGTTTTATTCTTTAATAAATAAAAAATAAATAAATAGCTCTGTGGTTCTAATTTACAAATAAACTTTGGCTTAATAAACCTTACACTTGTAGTAGGAGAGCTGGTAAACAATTTTGGGTTCTTGAGGCACTATGAAAAATTTTGTAATTGTCCTTGAAGGACCCCTAAATAAGAAAGTCGAGGTCTGGCTGAAGAGTAGGAGCTCCCTACCAACCCTTGAATTTTTTTAAAGGGAAATTTCTTTATTAAAAAAATTTTTTGAAGCATTTTAAAATTTTTATATCCTTAAGTTAGATATTTAAGGAATTGAAAAATAAAAAAAGCCAAATAAATTAGTCAGATCTAACTGTCAACCAGACTCTTGCAAAATAGTTTTTTAAACAAATACATAAATTATTTTTGGGGCAATTTCAAATTTTGGGAGAGTAATATAGGTATTGCTAGATGATCGAAAAGTATCATATAACTGCGTGTCAACAGCTCTATGCGTATATCGGCTGAAACCTCTTGCTTAAAGTTACTGTGACGCGATTAATGAGGGTTCTCAGTTGTAATTTTGAAAGTGAAAATAAAAATCCTAGGCTTTTTAACATACAGGTAAATATATAAAAATGATTTGATAAGAAAAAATTAAGCCACAATTTTTAAAAAAGAAGAAACAGAATCCTTTTATACGTTTTGCTTCGTAAAAATAAATAGGCCTTTAAAAACCAAATTTTTTTTTTAGTTTGGGACAGTCTACGAAGGCTGAAGTCCTAAGTACTGACGTACTGTGGGTGTCTTAAGTGTGGTTAGAGGGAGTTTATTCACACATCTGCGGGTAGCAGGGTTCATAGTCTGGACACTTTAGGGATAAAGGAACGAACAAACTGGGAAGTACAGGACCTCTCAAGTTAAACTCTAAAAGGGTGCATAAAATTAGCACTACATGTGGCTCTGAGAAGGAAGCCTTCCTGTAAGCGCAGGATCATTGATAAGGCGAACAGCTCTTCTTTAAATGGAATCAAGAATGTTAAAAGTTGTAGGAGATGCCATTCTCCAGGCATGATAATATATTTAAAGAGATCTAGGATCATAGACATAATACATATAGACTGCTGATGCCGTACAGCCGAAGTGACCCCAAGAGGGAGAGAGAACGCTCTACGAGCCGCACTTATCCTTTAAAAAAATTGAGGTTTTAGGGATTTTCGCAATGGCCATACCTCAATCCCGGGATTTTCGGGACCAAAAACAAACCGGGATTTCGGGACCCAGACTTCAAACCCTAATAGAGAAGCAACAGTGGCAATGACAAAGTAAAATTTGATCCACGATTTCGTTTTTTTTTCGGATATCTTCGAAACTATTCGAATTAAAATTGTTAACATCCATTTTTTATTTTGTGGACTATTTAGTATCTTTGGCTTTCTTGTATATTCTCTTTAAGTAAGAAATTAAACTGGTATATGTATATAAATATACATGAACTTTTATTAAAAGTTAAAACTACACCAAAGTAATAAAAATGTGTTTTCACCAAACTGACTTTTTAAAAATGTTAAAAATGCGGGTTTTTAATTTAAATATTTTCGAACATTTACGTATCAAAAGCTATTAAATAAAAAAAACGAATTACAATCAGGTTAATTAAATTAAGTATATAAAGAATTTACATAAAGTAGTTTGGAGTAATAGCTTATATTCGGAAATTTAAAATTTCTATATAACAATTTATATTATCTCAGTTCTTTGGAACCCTATTACTAGTGTATATGAAAAATTTATAAAATCGGTAAATTTTTTGCACCATTTCCCTAACTATATCGGATGTAATAAATTTAAAACTCACTACTAGATCTCAAAAACCATACAAGATACAACGAAGAAAAAATAAATTATGACAAAATTATGTTATTTTTGTGCATTATTCTCTGTTGTTTGAAAAACAAAATCCAAAGATTTCTGGGGATATCTCTAAAAAACTAGATTGTGTCTTTCTTTTTCACTTTTTTAACCTTATCTTTAATATTGTTTAAAAATAAAAATGATAATTTTTTACAGCAATTTTTTAAGCAGCACTACTATGTCTTTACTATTTTAACATTTTTTTTAATGGTATGAAAGCCAGAATTATGCCCTGTTTACTCCTTGTCGGATGACCCTGTGAATTCTCAATCTGATGCTATTACTTCCTAACGGGGTTTTTTTTTTAATAAATTGTTTTCTTACTATGTGTACCATGTGGTGGTAAAGTGATTTTTTAAAATTCAAAGCCATTATAAAGATACAGCAGTTAGAAGAGGCAGGTGTTCGGAGTGCTGAGATTGCTCAGACCCTATAGTGTTCTGCGGCTTAATACCTGAAACCCTTCAGGTATCAAGCCAGTCTAGTTATTTATGTGGTGAAATTTATTTTAGTCTTGGTATCGCAGATTAATGGTAAGTTAGGAAACTGCAAACGCGTTTTTCTCAAAACTGTTTTTCAAACTTTCCTCCATCATATCTCGAGAACGGCTTGGCCGATTCACTTCAAATTTATAGGGTGGACTTTGCACATATTAAGACGCACGGAATGGTCTATTATCACCCCAAAATTTAAAATATTCTATTTTTTTCAAGATGATTAAAAATACATGAAATTTGACATTTTTTGTTCCGATGTCTGTCAAAAATCAAATTATCAATTTTTTTTCATAATAGTCCATTCCGTGTATTTAAGCTTACAGATTAAAACGCCGCCTATTTTTTTGATTTCAGATCAGCTGCTTTCGTGGAGTGAGTGAGGGTCCATTTTTTCGAGGCAGATGTCTTTAGAGCGCTATAACTTTGGTTCTAATGAATATTTTTAACTAAAAATTTATATGTATACTCTGGAAACACTTATAAATAAATGATAAAAACTCTAAAGTTCTATCTCTTCTTTGGTCCCAACAAAAAATCCCAAAAAATGCATAAAAATCAGACCGCCAAGAAAGTAAAGTAATTTAAATATTAAAACCCTATCTTATCGCATATAGATAATGAGAGACATGTTCAACGAACTAAATGACTATTTAAAAACTGATAAAAACTGTCAAATACATAAAAATCTTAAGTCTTGCATGTGCCCTAGTATCTAGCTTTCATGTATATACAGGCACAGTCGTGTTCATCATAACCTAATTTCCGTGAATGCTTGTACACTTCGTTAGCCGCTGACGCCATCATCAGTGGTTGCATCAGTTCATCTGACAGCCCCAGAGCGAGCCGGATGTCTTTTTGCATGTTTTTAATCGATTGTTCCACCTGTAAAATAATACTTAGGTAAAAACTGTTTCTAAACAAAAATCTGATATTTTACTGCATTGTGCTAGATCAGTACGAGATGGCAGGCATGTTTTTGCTGGAAACCCTTCCTAAAGATGTATATAACAAGAATCGAAATATGCTCCCTCTTAAAAACGTGTGGAACATTCGTTAAATATACAAAGTGTGCGTTTTTAAAAAATGTAAATAGGATCATACGTATTATTTAAAAACTATAAAAAATTTTGCTTTTAAACAAATCGACTATTTCTACGAATTTCTGATGAAATTTTTTATTGAAAATATGGTTTTAAAGTACTGCTAAGTACGCATCTCTTAATATATTATCTAAGTCGTCAATCGGCTGATTGTTTGCCAAAATACCGGCTGCCAAAGTTGACCGGCGTTTAGGGCAAATCTATTTTTTTTATCTTAGGACAGTCCACGAAGACTAAGGCCTAAGTACTAATGTACCGTGGGTGTCTAAAGTGTGGTAAGATGGGGGTTTATTCACACGAGACCTAAATATTTGGAGATTTGAGGGAAAAGGGAAAACTTCTGCGGGTAGTAGGTTTCAGAGACTGGACATTCTAGTGATGAAGGAAAGAACAAAGTGGTAAATATCATAAATAAGACGAACGGCTCTTCTTTGAATGGAGTCAAGATGCTAAGTGTTGTAGGAAACGCCATACCAGACATGGGAACAATATTCTAATGAGGGTCTGATCTGGAATACATGCAGAGTATACAGATTAAAAGTCTCGAAAAAGAAATCCAAGCTTTTTTGAAGCTGCTGAGGCTACGGATGTAACGTGTTTGTGCCAGTTAAGGTTATTCTCAAAAGTACCACCCACCATATTAAACGATTCTTTGTTTTGCAGAGTTAGCGGTCATATGTAACGGGTGAGCATGCCAGACTTTTCTGCGATAGCGAACATGACTGTGTTTTGGAGGCATTAAACTGGACAAGATTTTCAGCGCCCCAATCCAAAATTAGTTTAAGGTCTCGTGAAAGAGATATCTGCATTGACCTGCTCTTGTTCTCCACATCAGAATTACAGGGTGGCTTAAGAAATTGAATACTAGAGTGGATGATACTATCGTCAGCAATACTATGGATAGGATTGGTTGTGGAAGAGAGAAGATCGTGGATGTGAAACAGAGTCGGTGCCAGTACTAAGCCCTGGGGCACCTCAGCGTTAATTTGGTGGAAGCTGAAAAAATGACCATCTACAAGAACTGATATAAGTCGATTAGAAACAAAACTAAAGAACAAAGCTTAGGTCGAGGACCATAGGAAGAAAGTATAAATAATAACAAATATCAACTTCTTGCACATGGTTTATATGGAATTATTGTCTTATTTTCATTCATATTTTACTAATATCCAGATTTCAGGGCAAAAGAATATGTCTTTTTTCATTTGTTAAAACAAAAATTCTTTAATTAATTATCGCTCTCAGTAATTGTTCATAACTTGAAACAATTGCTGGGGGCGTTCAAATGATCCGGTTTTCAAAAAAAAAAAAAAATTTGAAAGCTTAAGACCTATAGTGTGTGTGAAATAAAAATCAAATATCTAGCTTCAATATTTTGAACTCTAGCCAATTTACAAAACTGGCAATTTTTTAAAACGAAATTTTGCCTTTTTTTGTTTATTGGTTTTGCAACAAGCTTAATATGTTTTGTGATTTCTAACTAATCCTATCTTATAGGAAATTTAGTTACAAATATTTTATCTCCTTGCAATTTTTTTACGAACAACACAAAAAGTTATTGTCGATTTCAGTAATAAAAATTGATACTCTTTTTTTGTACTTTGTATGTTTCGCACCTTCCCGAGGAAGCATATATCGATTCTTGTTATACACATCTTTCTGAAGGGATTCCAGCAAAAACATGCCTGTCACATCGTACATCCAACAACTCTGGTTTTTTACAGATAAGGCTTGGTCTATATGTATAAAGCAAAGATCTGGGATTCACCATACTACTCTAGGGATTGATTTTAAAACTTCGGAAATTGATTGTTGCTATTACCTTGTAAAGAATTAATAGGAAAAATATAGGTGTATACTATATAAAAGGAAAATTTTTGGGAGATGGGCCACCTACGGGTCGCGAAAGAGACGAGTTAAGATTGGTAGATGTTCAGGTCACATTTTTAAGACAACTGTACTGTCGACATAAAGTCTAGCTCATGCTCAAGATGTTTATGCGGAATTTCTATTCCGCATGAACATCTTGGTAGCAATCTATTGGAACTGATAGAGGGAAGCGGACTTCTATAACAAGAAACAAGCCAATAGGCTGCAAAGCAAATATGGGCACGTGACCAACCCCGCTTAAACCAAGCAACCAACTAATCAGCTCAAAGGGTTTTTTTATATTGAGAGATGGAATATTGCGTTAATCTACAAAAAAATTGTGAGGAACAAAATCAGTTGTTTGAAGAGGAAAATTAACAGGAAGTTTTTGTTTAGATGTTCATTAATATACTATTAGTCTAGGTCTTTGACGTCATTGTACCTAAATTAATATTTTTAAACACAATGCTCACTGCTTACCTTTTTAAAATCTTTATTTACGATGATATTGGCCTTATTTCTTAAGTACGGAGAGGACATATTGGTCATATTAAATATGTTTACGATATCCTTACCGGAGATACCACAGCGATCTGCTAAAACTAAACCTTCTGCTAATCCCACAAGAGCGATACCTAAAAATAATTACATACATTAATCAAATAATATTATGTAGAAATATATAATTAACATAAAAATAATAATGTTAAGAAGGTGCAGATATCAAATTTTGACAATTAAAAAAATCTTATCGCACTTTTAGTAGCATACTACATTAAAAATATATAGTCCACAGTACGGAATACATCCTATCAAACGATTAATATATACTTGAAACTTTGTGGGTAGCTTCTTTTTGTCAAGTCCGACGAAGCTTCTCTCAACGACTTTTCTCGAAACTGCTGTTTTTTCGAGTGGATGATTTCGAAACACGTCGAGTTCATGAATTATTGTTTTGCAATAAATATATACTTCATTTTATTACATTTGTAAGCTTATGTGATAAGGAATGCGAAAAACATTTTGTTCGATAAAAATACTGCTGCAATCAGTTTGTCCGACGCGTCGAACGTACCGAATTTACGAGGTTATGTTTTTTAATAAATATATAGTACATTGTTGCTCAAATGTTTAACAGTTATTTATATAATCAAGAGGTGATAGTGTCTGACAAAGTCATTGCAACTATTTTGCAGTCCGACAGCCTAAATGTGACATTTTGACAAGGTTATGTTTTGCGATTCATTTTTTTTTACTTTCTTACTTTAAAATTGAGGATAGAATATGTTTCTAATCATGCCCGACAAATTATTTGCTGCAAAATGCAAAAAAAAACTTCTGTTACATCATTTCACATGGGGCTTCTCACTACAAATATTTACTTAATACTCCATTTTAGTCCCTTATATTACAAGGCTGTATATTCTCTAAAATTTTACTAAATTTAGGAAACACTTTAATATCTTGTACATAGAAAGCTGTTCGTTAAAAACATCAGAAAAAGTTCACGGTGATTCGTAGTCAGTACAGGTCCCATCCGTATTTTTTTTAAAGATTTTTATTGTGCGTTATTTTGTCGGACAATCTCAAAACATAACCTCGTCACAAAGTCATATTTTGGCCCTCGGTCTGTAAAAACGCAACAATGATTTTGTCGGACACTATGACAGCTTATTTACATAAATAATTAATAAACAACTGAGCAACAATGGACTGTATATGTATAAAAAACATAACCTCGTAAAGTCGGCATGTTTCGGGGCGTCGGACAAGTTGATTGCAGCAGTATTTTTGTCGAACAGTATGTTTTTCGCATTTCTTATCAAATCAGCTTGCAAATGTAATAAAATAAGGTATATATTTATTCCAGAACAATAAGTCATGAACTTGACGTGTTTCGAAATCATCCACTTAAAAAACAGCAGTTTTAAGAAAAGTCGTAGGGAGAAGATTTGTCTGACTCTTCAAAAACTCTCTACAAAACTCTCCTACAAAATTTCACGTATATATTAATCACCCGATAGGATGTATTCTATACTGCGTACTAATATAATAATTTTGACAGAACAATTCCAGAATAGAACTAAAAACCCACCTTGCATCAACTGTAAAATAAGGTAAACCTTGGTGGCAACACCAACTTCACCGAGAAACAAGGAAGTCTTGCCCATAGCCTTGAAGCAGCTCTGACAGTCCATAAAGAGATCCTTATCGCCAGCTGTTAGAATAACAAGGCTACCTTCGTTAGCCTCCTCCCGACTGCCTTGGAGTTGAGCTTCCAAATACCTGCCCCCTTTACTTCTAATTATCTCAGCAATTTCCTGAGACGTCTGCGGGTCGATGCCGGTCATCTCCACGAAGCCTTTGCCATCGAGAGTATCGCCATTTTGTCGAATCACTCCGCAATTTTCAAACACGTTCTGCAAATGAAAAAAAAATCAGTACAGTAAATATTACTAACAGTTAAACCCCATATACAGCACTACTCACTCCATTAAATATCTTTGAGCCATCGGTGTACTAAACCAGGCCTCTGGACAGTGATGGAGGTCTGAAGGTTTTACCTTTGTCCATATGTCAGAATTGCAGCTGACCCTGTATAGTTTGTCAAAGTTATAGACGGCTGTCATGTGATCTGATTCATATACAAGAGCTGTTTGTCGATAATACCCGTTGCCCTTGTGTGACCATATTTATCAGGATTCTGTTTCCACGTCCTTTTGTTTTTCATACTATAGGCGCTGCTGATAGCCTCCGTTTTGATGAAAATATTCAAAACGCTTTACATTGGCAACACACATACTTAAGTGTTTCGTCCTCCTCCTGACAGAACCTACATAGGTTATTTTCTGTCAGATTTATTCCTTTTATGTGTTTATTTAGGCTACACTGCTTCATATGCCCCATCACTATCCTTGATTGCTTGTGGCTTTCGTTTAGCCTGCAGACACGAGATAAACTTCGACGAAAAGCATTTTATCAACTATTTCTCCTGCTGTTATTGCGCCCATAAGCCTTCTGTGGTCAATCTCTTTCTGGGTGACCTTAAATGCTGGAGACCAAAACTACAGTGATCTGCACCGTTCAACACCCCCTATGACAGCTATGTATATGGTCCTTAACCAGTGTAGAGTTGACTGCTTTAATGCCGCCTGAATATCTAAGCAGATCAAAATATTATTTTTTGTTATTGCTCCTTCTGGCTCTACGGCGGTGTTTTATTGCTGCAATTTTCGCTCGGAATACTGTAGCAGAAAGTTTGTCTTTGCAGATCTGCTATAATGGAAGGACCCTTCTTTTAGTCTTTCCTATCTGGTATCAAAGGCACTTGAAAGTGCTTACTAATATTATAGTATGGGATCTTTTTATCGGAGTGCATCTTATAGAGGGGATTTCCTCCTGATCTGCCTTTATTTTTCAATCCCGGCTCTTTAATGTCATGTGATAGAATGGTTCTGTTTAAGTCTGTGTTGTATCTTCCTTACATCTCTTTGTATAAAAATATGTAGTGGCGCCAAATTTAGAAGAACCTCTCGAACCGCAGAGGCTGGCCAGGGCCAGCCCTTGTACACCTTATTGTGGCCTGATCTCTACAATTTCTCTTATTCACCCAGGCAACTGACCAAGCCCTCAAAGCATCTTATGAACCGTGTTGGGAAAAATTATACCAATTAATTGTTTAAAGCAGAGTACGAGGGAATATTTATATCAAGGTACGTCCCTTGATTTCCTATGTCAGTGGATAAGAGAAAAGAATTATTTAATGAAATTAAATAACAGGGTCATTAATAAGGGGAACTTTTCTTCTTTGAATGAAACAAAGAATGCTAAATGTTTTCAGAGAGCAATACCCAAAACATGTAAAGATTATTCCAGGTATTGTATAAAAGAGAGGGAGCTATGTTAAAAGGGGAGAATGCTTAAGTTGTAATGTATTTAAGTTTATACCATCCAAAATATTATCCTAAAGGAGGTATCTTAACGAAAAAGATTATATTGAGAATTTATTAACTTGGATAAGATTTTTGGTACTTTGATGTCTTATTGATAAAGATTAGGCGATTAGGATAGGTGCATTTCCCACAGCTCCTAAAAAGGGCATCCGCTAACTGTAAGCCATTTTAGCCGATAATTGTAAGCCATTTCAAGATTACAAGTATTGGAAAAATGACGCTATTTAAATGGTGGATATCTCACTAAAGTACTATGGATCGATACCTAGAGAAAAAGCAGTGTAAGTGTACAGAAAAAATTAAGCTGATATCACTATTAAGCTTTTAAAAAGCTCACCACTCACCACTGACCTGATGGAAGCTAAATGTGACCTTCTCGTTTGACTTTTGTTGTCTTTTGAAAATGGCATATACTAAATTTTACCCGACTTTGTATTTTAGGAACCCTTGAAATGTCTACTTTAACACCTTAGAATAATTCTCCTCTTTCACAGATTTCTGGTCTTTATTATAACAGAGGCACGCGCATATACTGCAAATAAATGCTAAACGCATTTCTTTAAAATAAGGTGTTATGTTATAAGTAGGTAGATATATTTTTAAGTAGGGTGTATGGAAAATCATGGGTTTAGTCTACTGGTTTTAAGGTACAAAAGATAACCTGTTTTTCATATCATTACAGGTCATTTGCACATACAAGCAAGTATTTGCTTTAAAAGATTACTTAAATTATTCAAGAATTATTGCAAAACCAAAAAAATATAAATATTGTTAGATTTTTTACTATATTAACTAACATAGTAAAGGTATAATTTTCATAAGTACAAACATAATTTACAGTACGTATTACTATTAAATTGTTTCTTTATTCATGTGGCTTACTGTGTCACAACAAAAAAGATAATAGACGGTAATAATAATTATTATTATTTTGCTTAGTTTACCCTTTAGTTGATTAATAACAATCTTTTAGAGCGATTATGCCAGAAGCCGAATTTCTGGTTGCCTAAAGTCACCGTGTAATTGCTCGAAAATCGACACGATACACGTCGAGTATCTTGAACCTTGATAGAAAGTCGGAACTTTTCACCGGTTGTTTCATTATATACTAAGGAAACCATTTGTTTTAGTTGGCAGTAGTTTATTTTATTTTTTAGAATAAATATAAATAAATGCTAAAAAGTATTTATCGAGAAATTTTAGAAATACCACAAATAATATCAAACCCTGCTTGTTTATTTACAAATTCGAATTAATACGTGTTATGTAAATTTAATTATACCAAGTAATGGTTTGGAAATAGTTTTGCCTAAAGATTTGGTGTTTTTAAATTTTTAACAGGCAGTGAATTAGTTTTATATTGTTGTGGTTGATCGATCGACCTAAAAAATACCTTTAAACACTTGTAAAAAATGAATTGTGGTGGGGGGGGTTTCTAAAAAAACTTAATAAAATATTTGCTGCTTTACAGTAATAAAAAATGTGGTTCCTAATAAGCACAAGTTACTTAAGTTGGAACCACATGGAAAACTTTTTTATTATTAAGTTTACGAAAAAAACTTATTCTTTATAAAAAGTTCTGCATGGTCCAAAACTTAAAATGCAACCATTAGATATCATTTTTTTAAGCCGTATACGAGGTTTGTCAAAAAATAAGAATTTTACTCAAGAGTAAAGTACCTTTATTTTTTACAATACAGAAGAATGTTATAAAGTAAAGTTATTTTGAATTAAAAGTTATATTTGAATATGCAATTACAGCTATTTAGCATAAAAACTTAGGATTGGTGATTATTTACTAATAATACCGTATTAATTGTTCTGGCTTGATACAATTTAGGGTTATCTAGGATGCTCTGACATGAAATATTTGACATTGTATGTCAGAGTAAGTTCGTATTTGTAAAATTACAGTAAAAATGGCAAATTCACTAAATCGTGAAGAAAAAATAGAAAAAATAAAAAATTATAAGTAAATAATCACCAATCCTAAATTTTCATGCTAAATAGCTCTAATTGCATATTTAAATATAACTTTTAATTCAAAATAACTTTACTTTATAACATTTTTTTGTATTATAAAAAACAAAGGTACTTTACTCCTGAGTCTATTCATATTTTTTGACAAACCTCGTATACGGCTTAAAAAAGTTGATATCTAATGGTTGCATTTTAGGTTTTGGACCATGCAGAACTTTTTATAAAGAATAATTTTTTTTTGTAAACTTAATAAAAGTTTTCAATGGTTCCAACTTAAGTAGACACACTGTATAATACCTATATTTACCTTTTTATCATACAGAATAAGTAAAATGTACTTTTATAATTATAGTAAAGCCATTTTGAATAACCAAAATGCCTGATCTGTGAATTGAAAAAAATGTGTTGCGTTTTCGCAACGCTGGTCTAAATTGCCCTAATAGATGATTCACTTGATAACAAATCGACACCTTATTAAGAGTACAAACTTAGTAAGTTAGGTTAACCATAGGCGCATTTGGGAGGTGGGGGTCTGCCGGGCTGCAGCCCCCCTCCCAATGGCGATATTTTATTTAGGTAATATTTTTTTCTTAAATAAGCGCTTATGTTTGTTTTTCTTCTTTGCTGAAGCTTATGTACTCTAGCTCTTACACTTAGATTTATAAATTTATCGTTTACTATTTATTGTATTTCATTATTTGTAAAAATATCAAAATGGAGTTTTTCCGAAAAAAATGTGGTTTTATATGGGCAGGCCCCCCAAACCTTAATCCTGGCTAGCCAGTGAGGTTAACTATTCAAAAACGAATTGGTTTGTCTTATAGATAAAAGAATAATTATATTTATTATCAAAACCTACATTTTTTGCAGATGCAGGGTCAGCAGAACAACTAAATACAATGTCCGAGTTTTCCATGACGTCGCAAGGCGCAAGAAAGATTTCAACGAGTCCCTCTTGGATCTTGTCAGCTTGTTCTTTGATGGCCGTGCACTGAAAAAAAATAAAGGTCAGTTACAACATATTACGTCTAATACGCTCGATGACAGTAGTTATTCCAGAAAGTCAAATGTTCAACTTTGTAGTTACTACGTTTATTTCGGGGGCTTTATCCGGATAGAATCTTAAACACCTTGATAAATCCCCGTTAATCCTCCAAATAAACAGCCAAGGTTAAGTATTTAAACAGGATAGAAAAATAAATCCAATCCCAACATTTTGGAATATTTGATTAAGGTAGCTTAAGTCAGGCCAATTGTACTTCACGAAATAAACGGGTTAATCTCATTCTTAATCCAGAACCCGTTATTTTGTCTAATTTCACTCTCTTAAGTGTTAAAGATCAGTTGGCAACCGCTTTCCATCCAAAATTTTTAGATTTTTTTTCTTTTTCGCCCCACTTAGTTTACTTACTTTTATTAACTTTTTTCTAACAAGAAACCATAACCAAACTTTTAAGTCCATGAAAATTTTCATGTCAACTCTAAAATTTTGTCATGGGTCTGCGCTGAATAAAGTCCCTTCGAAATAAACAGGTGAGATTTAAGATTTTCAAAATTAAGCTGCTGGATGGATTTTCTATCCGGATAGAGCCCCCGAAATAAACGAAGTAACTATCTCAAGGAGGATTCAGTATTAAACCCTTTCAATAATTTGGTGTGTACACTTAAAACTTTGATAGACAAAGAAAAAAGATGTTTTTCTAGAATGTTGATCTTGCAAAAAAGGCTTAAGGAATTAAGCAAAATCCTCAATATTAAAATAATTAAACATTTAAAATGGTGAATTTACAGCTAAAAGTAAGGAAAAATGCGTAAACCCATGGCATTTAATTTTTTGTTTGGAACCTACAGCGTGTATAAAAATTTTGTTTAGTGTTAATTAAAATAAAGGATGTACTGGAAAAAAGATATCAGATTACAACATAATTTTACATAAGTAGTAAGAATGTATGAGACGTGTCTAAGATTTAATTATTATAAACGGTAGATTTTGACAAAATCTTGGTTTTTTGAGTTTTGGCATTAAAAATACTTACTGTTACTTTTTTATTTTCTGTTTAAATCGCAGATTTTGCATATAAATTAAATTAATGATGTTACTAAAAATAAATACAAATTCCTGTTTATTAAAACCGTATCAAAAAAACGCAAATTTTTCTAATAAATTTAATTATTTCTGTTGTAACTAAAAATCCCTATACATTCCTTTTTATTGTAAGATGTTAAAAAAGTAAAAACAAAAACAAACCAACAAATAGTGCTTCCCACTGAGAAAATTTTATTTTTATCTCGTATCTCTTTTGTTTTAATTAAAACAACTTTTTTAATATCATTTTATATTTTACGGAAAAAATACATAAGATGTCTTTTGGACATTTTTTCTTAATACACTACAAATATCGCTCTGGTTACTTCTCGTTGGATGACCTTAGACATATTATATTAATGTCATAATCATAGCTGGGCATTAACTCGTTAATCCGTTAATCGTTAATTAACGAAGTTAAAATTTCCACTAACGGATTAACTTTTAAGCTAACTTAAAAAAATGTTAACGGGCTCGTTAACTTCCGTTAAATTTCTCCAAGTCCGTTAATCGTTAATCCCATACCTACTATTTACCAAGCACCGCGCAGCCGCGCCGTGAAAAACATGTTTTGACATGTTTGTTTGGGCCGGTCGACAAGTGCGGCGCCGCGTTCGAAAGTCAGTTCACAGTCTAGAGAAAGACCTAAGAACCAAAAGAGTAAAGCTGCAAATCTCGTCAAAATGTCGCTAGACATGAAATCAAAAGAACCATTCAACGATGCGGCATTTCTTCGGGGAAGAGATATTCATAAATTCTGATTATTAAATATAATACTGCCGTACCCCCAAGTGCTGCAGTTGAACGTTTTTTTCCACGGGCAAAGATATTTTAACGCCGAAACAAGCTTCTCTTTCAGACGAGAACGTCAACAACTCCATGGCAATATCCACATTATACCAGATGACTAAATTATACACACTCTATACCTAAAGTCCAAAATTTCTGTCAGTGACTCATTTAATACCGGCCACCCAACCGACGAAGCGGCTGAATAAAAATCTAACACTAATAAATGATTTTTAAGCCTATGATATACTTTTCCGCTCAAATAACAGTGAACCGGCCAAAAGTTTCATCGCCACGTTGCCATAATTCGCAAGAATAAATCACCAGCCAGCAATCGCACTTAAAATAGCACGCCAATATGTATTGAAATCATTGTTATCGGGAAGACAATAAAAGTGGCAACACACATTCCTTAGTGGGACTCGTTCTTTGACTTTCGTTGAGTAAAGACGTGCCGGTCAGTACTCGAGTGGTCAAGTGTCATAAATCCCGTAAGGGCCGGAAGTCTTGAGACCTCCGTAGCCTGAAGTTAAACAGATGTGCGCCAAGTGATCTCCGATCCGAGCGACGCGGTGTACAGTAGTGGATTGAGTATAGACGTGGTTGTTCTTTTCAGAACACCCGGCTTTTATGAAATTCGATTATAATTTACTAATCAACCTGGTTTACAGGCATTTATTTCAGTTAGCAGTGCAGTTAAGCCCATTCATAGTCTCTTAAGGTTGCAAACAAGGCACGGCAAGGTGACCCACTCTGGGGATCCTTAACCGTGGTGCCCCTACACAAGGGCTGTGATCGTTTGAGTCGGTTTGGCCTGAGCCTAGCAGTAAAAAAGGGTAAGTGTTTATTTCAGCGACCCTGACCCCCCTGTTTTTAAAATGGATACCCCTAAAAACATGTGTGTTTTTCTCCAAGAGCAAAACAAGGCACTCGTGGTGAGCTAGCTGCACTTCGTGCAGAGCTGGCGAAGGCCAATGAGACGATAGTGGGTCTCCAGAGGACCGTCAACAGGATGGCCTCTTCTCAACCCACTCGCCCTGTAAGTCCCCCGTGCCCAATCCAGGGACCAAAACGTTCTCTGTCTCAGCCCGAGATAGAAAATATCATGGATACTGAGGTAGATGCAGGTTTTCAACCTGCTAAAAACAAAAAGCCCCGTGGGAAGAAATCCCATCCAACCCCTCAGGATAACACTGAGTTTCCCAAGCGTGTTGCCCCTAAGACCTTGTCCCAAACTGGAGCCCTCCGTGACTTCAGATTGACTAAGAACAAGACAAACTCAAATTCTGCTGCAGGCAGCTCTACTGCAGGCAGCTCTTCTGCTCCTACAGCCACCACAGCACCTGCGACCCCCAAGGTACAATCTCCTCCCCCAGTAGTGATCCATGACCAAGACAAATGGTCTGCCATCTCAAAGGCATTCAAAAGCCGGAGTGTAAATTTTACAAAAGCCACCTTAACTAAGCAAGGAATTCGTGTTTGTCCTGTTACCTCCGATGACTTCAGAAAAGCGACAGCTTTTCTTGAGCAAAACTCCATAAAATACCATTCTTTCTGCCATGAGACGGACAAACCTCTAAATGTAGTGTTTAGAGGAGTCCCCGTCTCATGCACAATGGAGGAAATCTCCGAAGAGCTAACAGAGCTTGGTTTTCACCCGGAGGGAGTAACTCGCATGATGTCGGGCCATACCAAGGCCCCCATCCCGATGGTAAAAGCACGATTCCCGAAAACAGAAGAAACCATCTTTTCAATCAAACGGCTGCAATACATCAGCGTTAAGGTGGAACCTCTTAACAAAAACCTGAGGTTCCACAGTGCCACAAATGCCAGGGATTCTGGCACACTAAAAACTTCTGTCATGGACAGGCCCGTGCGTGAAATGCGGTGCCGAGCACCTCTCAAATGAGTGCAAGAAACAGAAAGATACCCCGGCGACGTGCGCCAACTGCAATCAGCCCATGCTGCAAACACAGGGGATGTCCAAAATTCCCCAGACTACCTAAAAGCACTGCTCAACCCAAGCAATCCACCCCGGTAACCCAGAGCGCATCCTACGCTCAGAAGGTTGCCCCTAAAACAACTCTTACCCAAGTTTCTGCCTCACAAGGTCAGTTTCAGGCCCTCATGGACCGACTGGCTGCCTTCGAGGCGAAATTTGACGCCCTGAATGCTCAGTAAACTCCTCCCTCTTTCTTTTCCCTGTCCCTTGTCTTTGGAGTCCTTTCCCTCTGATCCGAGGACCATCTGGGTATGATCCAGCTCTCCAAAGGCCCCACAAAAGACCAAAAATTCAAATTTTGGACTAAGTACTTCTTAGGATGGTACCCGGTACCTACAGGAAGGACCCGGGTACCACCCACCCCTGGCCTCTCGGCCTAGCCACTTAAAAATCCGATTTCTGGATTGTCCCGAGTCACTGGGGCAAGGGCCCCAGCTTCTCAGTCACTTCTTAAACCCCACTCCGCTAAGCCAGATTTCAGGCTAAGCCAAAAACTTCAAAACCCCAAACAACCGTGATAGCCAACATGGCAAACACGTAGTGAGGACTTGCTCAGCCAAAAGGAGAGCGAGGGGTGGTTGGCAAGCCTAGGGGAGTTCGGAGGGCCTGTAAGCCCTACGGGATCCTTCCAGGTGGGACCCTACTACTAC
>JAHBCN010002539.1:0-89608 GCA_019359885.1 Listronotus oregonensis
GTTTTTAAAAAAAGGCCTTTAAAGCTAATTTACCACATTTAATCAAAAATCTAAGAAACAAAATTAAAAAAAGCCGATTTTTCTACTATTTTATAAAAATCGTTTTTTTAGCCAAATTGTAAAATTGGCTTACAAAACACCTCAATAAACAAAACGCGACAAGGTTTTTTAAAATCGGTTCAGTAGTTCCGGAGATTAATTGTCCGCAGTTTTTTTTTATTATATATATTATATTAGCTAAGAGCCAAGGAAGTTTAAAGTTGTATGGAAGCCTACTGTAGACAAAATTAACTGGGGGCATGGGAATGGGGGTTGGCCCGCGAAGTTTGCGCAATGAATAGTAGGTCAGGGCCGGACTTCCATAATTCTTTCTTACTATCTATAAAGTTAACATCAAATGTCAAATTCAGACTAACTATACGTTCACTTTTTTTTTTTCCTTATTTTTTGTACAACATTGTTGGTTAATAAACGAAACTATTATAGAATATTTAAAATTATTGTGTAATATTGGGATTTTATATCATTGATTAATATGGAAAGAATAGATGGCGCCCTTTACAGCCTTCTTTTTAAAATGGTCAATTTTTGGGGGAGTTTTGTATTTTTCCCAAAAAATCTTTGAAAATAAAAAAAACACGTTTTTTTAAAATAAATTTCAAACATTGTATATAGTTTCATGTATTTATTCAAATTTTTTGGATAAAAGAAGGGCAAGATATTTAAATGAGTTTAATCTAATCCTAAGATTCTGGTTGAATTAAAAGTGAAAATTTTTATAACTGTTTTTTAGGCATATACTTTTTCCACAAAAAAATAACAGGGTTTAAAAACTGTTTAAATTTGGTACCCAGGTATCCTTTTAAAAGTATTCTTTAAAATATTTTTACCTAATATTAAGTTAAAAGTTGATAACGTAAGTTTACAAAAAAAATCTAATTTCTTTTAACAAATACAAAAAAAGCAAAAAGGAATTTAACATAATATTGTACTTTTTTCATTCAAAGAGGGACCTGTATATTTTAAAAATTTGACTTTAGTAATTAAAAATTTTTGACCCTTTAAAAAAATGTACTAAATAATTAAATGAAATAAAAGTACCTAAACGTAAACCTTATTTTTTTTTTAAAATCCACAGAAATACACAAACATTGGGGAAATCATCAAAAAGATAGTTAAGATTGCCGTACTTTTCCCCCTGCTTTTCCTAGAAATTTTCATTTTCTATTATTCATAATTGATATATTATTATTTATTTGGTTACCTAACGTTACGTCTCATAAGAAGCACCTAATTTAAATATAAGAATTAGACATCGGCGACAAAACCATACAACCTCTAGTCATTTTGTTACGATATTATAAGTAACAAACAATAAACACAAAATTTTAGTCACAATTTAATAAACAGTAGTCACTAAAATAAGAAGGTTTTTATCAATCCAAAAAACTTCTGCAAGTACAAAATATAATCACACAAAGCAACACAATCGAAACTAATACGACGCAGGGCAAACCACAACGAAAGTGACGAATGATGAGACGACAACGGTTGATGGTATAAACGGTACTCCGGCTTTTATAAAGAGTAATGTGTTGCCTAACTTCACACTGATTTATCAGTGTGTAAGTAAACCATTAAATTATTTCGTGGAATTTTTTAAAGGCAAAATCGGGGCCAACTGTGACAGTTATTTTCATACTGGGCTGGACATTTTTTGATCGAATAGCCATAGCATTGGGCTTCCATACACCTTTAAACTTCCTTGCTAAGAGCATGCTTACACATTCACTTCTTTTACAGTGTTAGGATTCGAATTTCTTAAAACTATCTTAGGAGATGATTCTTAGGGGTCTAAACATGTGAAAAACAAAAAAAAAAAAATAACATCGATTTTTCGAAAATTCTAAAGTGGATTAGTACTTTAATATATCGTTTTACAGGCGATAAAAAAAATCGTTTTTTTTTCCATTAGATAATACTTTTATTAACCCCATATTTCAATTTTATTTATTCTTAAGAAAATCCGTTTTACGAGTAAACACGAATCCACCACAAAACTATAGAACATAATAATAACTTTTCTTTTGTGACATACCCTTGATCTACATGTTAATGTCCAAGATAACCCTTTACAAAATAAGTGACAAAAACTGTATTTATTTTAGGGATAGAACTGAGATAATGAAATGGAGTTTCAAGTGTACGTTGTGCGACTTTGAAACTAATACGAAAAAGGGCGCTGCTGGTCACGCATCTAGAATACACAGTGACGTGCTTCAACGTAGAGTTGTTGAATTTAAAACATTTTACGAAAAACGATTTGAGTTTATCCATAAATATCAATGTGAACCAAGAAAGTGGCTTCAATGTGCTCAGTGTGATTATGTGACAAGCTCAAAGTGGGCTTATCGAATTCATGTCGATAAATATCATGACTCAAATTATGAACCTGATAATGGGGGACAGAACGATGAAAGTGGGAAACAACGCAAGATGCAAATTGAAGATGTTGATTCTTCGGCAAAACAAGACAAATTAGGTATGTATTTTTTAAAACAACTATTTGCTACTATAAAGGTAGGTACACACCGAAAAACACACAAGAACTAACATCGGCGAACAAACGTTTTTCTTTAGTGTAGACAGTGAAAACGCGAACAAATGTTTGTTTGTTCTTGTTCATACATGTTCGAGTAGACGTCGGTACATCAAAAGGTATGTACACACCGAAAAAACAAACCAGAACAAACATCAGCAAACAAACGTTTTTCTTCAGTGTAGACAGTTAAAACGGCGAACAAACGTTTGTTTGTTCTTGTTCACACATGTTCCAGTGGACGTCGGTACATCAAAGAGAATTTTTGTTTTTATGGTCATCCATAACTATTCCAACTAGTCGAACAAGAGAAAACAAACATTTGGTTGCGCTATGTAGAAGGAAAAAGCGAACAATAAACCAAAAACACATACAAAGAAAGTGAACAAGAACAAATGTTTGTTTTTATTTGTTTTTTCGGTGTGTACATACCTAAAGAGAAATAAATTTTGTTCGTCGTCATCCATAACTTTTCCAACTGGTCAAACAAGAGTGAACAAATAGTTGATTGCGCTATGTAGACAAGAAAACGCGAAGAATAAACAAAGGACATATACAAACAAGGTGAACAAGAACGAATGTTTGTTCTTGTTTGTTTTTTTGGTGTACATACCTTTAGATACTGTTACGGAATTGGGACCAGTGTTGCCTGGTAGATCGGATCGAAAATCTTAACCAGCCTTCCTGAAAGTCGCTACAAAGCAATTTCTTAAATTATTTAATGGAGGTGTAATCAAATGACCATTAAAATCAAATAAACCGTATTTTATTTAAAAGCTTTAAAGAGAAACATAACAAAGTACACAAAAAACATATACAACAAAACTTAAAGCTAATTTAAAATAATTCAAAATTTAAATTAAAATCAACGTGTCCGAGATTTTTCTTTTAAACTTTCCATTTCTTCTTCTTCCGTGGGAGTCGTCTAGATTTACTACCGGGGGCAGCGTAACCTCTTGGGCTTTTTGTGCCTAATCTCCCTTTATCTTTTATACCAATCCTCCCATTAGTCTTGTTCCTTCTTATCATCATCATTCAGTTTTATAGCGTCCTGCGCCTTTCGGTTCCTCGCTTCCACTCTCTTCTCTCTTCCCAATCTCCTGGTTGTAGTTCACGCTCCGACATGGCCTTTTGTATTCCTCCCATCCATGTCGCCTTAGATCTTCCCCTTTTCCTTCTTTTTGTAGGTGTCCATTTGAGGATTTGTTTAGGTATTCGTGTGCCATTCATCCGTTTAACGTGTCCGTACCACACCGGTTGTCTTCGTTGAATTTCTTCTATTATATTTGTTTGAACGTTCATGATATCTCTAATACTCTCGTTTGTTATTCTTTGCATTCTTGATATCCCTGCTGCTCTACGCCAGAAGTTCATCTCCAGGGAAAGCAGTCGTCGCTCTAAACTTGCCGTAACTTGCCAGGTTTCACAGCCATACAGGACTATACTTTTAAATATTGAATTGTATAGGAGATGTTTTCGTTCTCTAGAGATGCACCTTGACCATAGGATGGAGTTTAGGCACCCTATCACTCTTTTTCCCTTTATAATTCTCTCTTCTATTTTTTTCTCTGTACGGCCCCCATTTCAACCTTTGTTCCTAGGTACACGCCCTAATTGTTTCGTTTTCCTCTGGGTGTAAATCATCTCTGTCGTTTCCAATGCATAAGTATTTCGTTTTTGAGCGATTTACCAGAGTCCTGTCTTTTGTGATTTAACGCTTCACATTCGCACAGGATATGGTAGGCTCTACATTCTGCAACTTGGGTCCCCATTGTATGAGCCTATCTTGTGTAGATGTCCTCTTAGGTTATACGTGCCCTGTTAACAGCCCTACTGTTATGCAAAGTCTATTCTTACATTGTCTGAGTAGTTCTTCCTGCATTCTTTTGGATGGGCCCCTTATGAAGCCTTTTCCATATCTTATTCTACTAAGGCTCCCCCAGTATTCTCGTGTTTGTTTTGGATCCATTCCCTGGTTTGCCCTCGTGCTATGGTTTTGGCCACTACAAAGGTAGGTTCTGGTCCAAAGTATGGTGTGGATGATCCCTGTTTCGTTGCTTTCTATTCCCGAATGTCCTGGTACCTACAGGTAAGTTACCCTGTTGCGTTCTCTCAGGACTTCCAGTTCTCTTTGGTATTCCTATATCAGCTTGGACGTTACTAGTGTTCCTAGTGATGCCTGGCTGTCTGTTATTATGCGGATTTGCTTGTTTTTATAAGCCTTCCTGTTATTTTCTTTTGCGCAGTGCGGTAAAGCGTATATTTCCGTTTGAAAGACAGAACTGTGTGTTCCTATTGGAATGGAGAATTGTGAATTCCTCATTTCCCTGTACACGCCCGCTTCAGTTCCCATTTGTATACTAGATGATGTCTCCAACCGTGCCGGGGAGATCGGGTTGCTGCCACTCTCTTCGACCTGGAATTTTTACCTTGAAGTTTTTGTAAAATGAGTATTGGGAAGTATCTGGTCCTTTCTCACGTCCAGGATGTTGTTGCCAACCTGGCTTTTTATGTCGTTATTAGTTATGTCCCAAACTAGCGTAGACACCAGTTGGTTTTTATTAAATTTATGCGCTACTTTGCGCTATTTATATTAGACCATTATTGACTTTATCTTTGAAGTCGAAAGTTGATTAGCATTAGTTGGTACAAAGTATTATTTTTATACTATTCATTGTATTGTAACACCATCTTCAACATATACTACTGAAGGCAGCCTTGCCGCTTGGCCGGGCGAACAGGCGTGCGAAAGGGAAGAAAATAGGTGGTACCATTATGGAACCAAATTGGTACCGTATGGTAATACATGTCATTTGTGCCATTAGATAGCTTTTAAAAAATTAGAATAGAAGTGTAAAATTCATTTTGCTTTAACTTGGATTTTTTTTGCTCAGTAAGTCGTCGAAGTTTATAACGTCGAAGCTATTAACTTTGAGCATACCAATGTGAATAGCCAATTAGTTTGGAATTTTATGTAGAATTGAAATATACAACATTCTATGGGGTTGTACAAAAATATGTAATAGGCAAAGGCCCTATTTCATAAAAAATATAGGCTACCCACCTAAAATGGGTAAAAAAAAACAAAAACCATTACACCAAACACGGTGTATGTGTTTTTAAGCTATAACATAGCCCCACAAAAAAAAATTAAAGGTCTGAAAGACTTGACCATAGTATCTTTATGTTTTTGGCGTCGGTGAATCCGAATCTGGAGTCAGTTTGACCCCATCAGGTCAGGGTCAGGGGCATTTCAAGGTCATTAATCAAAACCAAATTTGAAGAGTGTAAACGCATGCTTTTGAGGTCCCTGAATACAAATCCGAGGTCGAATCTGTAAAATTTTAATTTTGCAGATTTGACCTTGAAATATCTCTTCACTATGACCCGATGGGGTCAAACTGACCACGGATTCATATTCAGCAATCTCAAAAACATAAGTATACATTCTTTAAATTTGGTTGTAATTAATTTTGTAGATTTGACCTTGAAATGCCCTTGACCCTAACATAAAGATATTATGGTTAAGACTTTCAGACCTTGAACTTTTTTTTATTTTGTGGGGTTGTGTAATTTAAAGAAAAAACTTATAAAGTGTAGTTTTTCCCGAAATTCAGTAACTTTAACATCAGCGTTTCATGGTTGTAAAACCACAAAATTGTTTTATAATTTTTTGATTTTGTTGTTAAATGCACATGTTTACATTAATTTACTGGCAGAAAACAAAATATATGGACATAAAGTCTTAAAAAAGTTTAAATACATATAAAATAAGTTTAAAAACTAAAATTGGAATTAATTATTTCTATTCACTGTTTTAAATGTTTCACTTTAATGTCATGATTTTTGTGTAAAAGTGATAAATTATCCAACTTTAAATATATCATTTTTAAATTTGCAAAACCGGCAATTTATCAGAGGTTTTTCAATTTTGGCGACTATATAAAAAAAAATTCACATACTTAGGTTTTTTTTGAGTTGAAAAATTTGCTACACTGGCAATTAGTCACTATTGACTGCTTATGTTTCTTCAACCCAAAACATATTTTCGCAATGACTATTTCATTATGTTTCCTGACTATATTAAAAATATGTATGGTGCAACTATTGAGCGGAAATGCCACATTCAAGTTGGTAAAATAGGACATAGAAATAAGAGTTATAATAAAATCAAAGGCGTTGACCTTGGCGTTAAGCTGAGGTGTAAGAAAAAGCAACTGTCAAATTTTTAGAAATTCTATTTACGCTATTAAAATTATAGGTGTTCTAATAAAGTATTTTTGTTGCTAAAACAATACACGCACAAGTCACTTTAAAACACCCTTAACCCCCAAGGAGGTTAGTAATTTAAATTAAAATTTGCGTTTTTTAGTACGTTAAACCTCATGTGTATGTTACAGGTGAGCACTGCGGTTTCTACGAGGCGCACAGCTAGCATGACATAAATTTCCAAAAAAAATGTTCGATCTGAGGTGAACGTGTTAAAGTCGATCTTGAATTTTTATATGTCAGTGAGTAATCTTATGATTTTTGTTTCAGATGAGCACAATGATGATGAAAACATATTTGAGGAGATGAACTATGATTCCCTGGATGAAATTGAAGAAAATGAAGATAGAATTTCCACTCCAAGCAATAATGAATCCGAAGCGTCGATAGATGAGCTAAGTGAGGAAATGTTAGAAAATCAAGACACTTTAAAAAATGTGGAAAAAAATGAAGTAATCACAATAGAGATTACTCCAGATGCCGAGGAGATAAGAACGGAAACAACAGAAGAAGACCTGTTAAGATTAAGAAAAATATTATCTTCAGACAATGAGGACATCGACATGGAAGATAATAATGATAATGCGCAATTAGACCCTTACAGAGGAGAACTTTTTTACCAAATAGTGAGAATAGTCCATCAAAAAATGTAACACATAGCAAACCATTACAAAAACAATAGAAGAAGGCAACAGTAAATCAAATACCGCTACCAAGACTGGAAATAAACCAAATCGAACATTTACGTGTCATTTATGTCAAGAAATTTTGACGAACTGGAAATTGTTGCAGAATCACGTCAACGCTCATTCTGAATCGTTAAATAAGCCTGAACTGGTGGTTACCTTTTCCGAATTCGCTCGTAACAAATTCTTCTGCGAACTAGAAGTTCAAGCAAAAACTAAACCGGATGCAAAATCTAAGAAATCTAATAAAACTTCGTTCAAGTGCTGGATGTGTGGAGCAATCCTTGTACACCAGAACTCGTTACAAAATCATACCAATATCCATGCCAGAGCAGCCAAAAATCAAGCGCTTATAGTTAAATATTCCAAACTTCTTGACGATGTAGTAGAGGAATCCATCGAAATGCAGGCAGATTCGAACTTTAACCTAAAAAAAGTTAAACCACGAGTAAAAGATCCTGAGGTTGAATTGAATCCCAATCTGGCGGTATTTAAATGTGATGACTGCAACTTTAAAACAAACGACGTAGAGACTCTGAAGAAACACAAAAACCTTCATTGGAACTCTAAAAAACAGGAGTTATTCAAGGCACAAAAGTGGTATACTTGTGATGTGTGCTATTATCATTGTTTTGATGCAGAGACATTTGAGGAACACAAAGCTTGGCATTTGCAATATCCGCGTTCTATTAAGTCACCTATTTTTAAACCATTATAATAAAGAATATTCTTGGGACTATTTAGATACTTAAGATATGTAGGTCTTCTTGTACAGGGTCCTTCAACGAGGAATAAACGGGGCCATATTTATATTCTATTAAAAAAAGTAAAATGCCCATCTACATTTTTCCCGTAGAATTTAAAATAATACTTAGGAGAATAATTTGAATTAAAACAAAAGGATACAACATAAAACTAACATTTTCCTAATGGCACACTTTATGTATCGGTTAGTTTTTAAAAGCGTCTTATTTCTATTGAAAGGTAACAAAAAAGTCATTATTTTGTCAAAACCGATCGTTTATTACTACTTTTAATACCTATTGGTAGAAGTGAAACATATAATTACATCAATTTTGTTACTAAAAATGAAAACAAAATCTTTTTCATTGGAACATATAAAAAAAAATAAGATTCTTTAAAAACCGAACCAACAGATAAGGTGTTTTATTAAGAAAATGCTAGACAAAATTATCGCCTTATAGTAAGTAAACCGCAAATCAAACCGCAATTGGGATGAACATCTTTTATCTTCGTCTCTTCCGTGCCATCCTCGCCGATCGCACCCATCTCTCTCTAACAAAAATTGATTGTTGAACGGGCGGATTAGTACCAGAGAATCATTAATTTTTCTTATTTTAGTTTCATACGTGATGCAGTATTTAAATGGGCCCAAACAGCTGTTTCAGATAATCAACTTCAAAAGTTAGAGGTTCTCAATGCTTGAAAATATTATTTTTGTAGGAGACTTTACACATGAGGTCACTTGTTATTCAGTAATATTTTACACTTTTTGGACCCACCTAGCCTAATACACCTGACAGGAGAGAGATCAGGATTAATTCCTGCATCTCTCTCCTGTGAAATAGTCAATAAGGTTTAAAATCATATTTTGTTACTTCTGAATACCGTCGAGGCATTTTACACAATAAAATACGAAATAAAAAAAAATCTGACGTTACTTTTGACAAAACAATTTTTGACAAGTTTGAAAATGACATAATTTCAAAACCCCATTTTTTAGGATATTATAGCTTTAAAAATCAGCGGGAACGGCAGCCATTTTGATTTTAAGAAACGACCAACCTTTTTGACTTTATTAATTTGTTTCAGTTGTTTTTGACCTTTTAATTTGTTAGGTAGGAATTGATGACGAAAGTAAAAACCCCCCGTGAAACGAAGTAAAACGTGAAAGAAAAATATTTCAAAATATTGCTCTTTAAAAATGGAGTTAAAGTTCCCCAAAAGCCCTTTTTCCATTGATAAAATACACTTTTATTAGCCCTATATTTCAATTTTATTTAATTCTTAAGAAAGCCTTTTTGGGAGTGAATTTTTTTTTAAGTATACCTTCGGATTCTACGGGAAAAATATACAAATAGCATTTAATTTTTTTTTAAAAATACAATGTCACAAATATGGCTCCTGTTCAGTTAGGACAACTAGTGTTTAGAAAAATTATTGTTTTCTAAGATTTTTTTTTTATTCAAGTTGCTATATTATAAAGGTTTTATGTAGTGTCTGATTATTTTAGTTTTTTGAATTAGGGTTATTTTAATAAATATCATATATCGAATAAGTCAGTCTATCTGGATAAATTTAGATGAATACCAAACGTTTTGCAAGATATCTAAATTACAAAAAAAAAAAGATAAAGTATATTTTTGGGCCAAAATAAGTTAATCTCATTAAAAAAATGTAGGCGGATTCAAAAAATACTCTTAGAGTTAGAATATATACACTGACGTTAAACCGCTGGCTGAGCGCACTGGGAATAATTTGAGGTTCCCTGTTTACCGCTGCGATGGTCTACCCGTCCGTTTTAGTAATAATACGGGTAATCTGTTAAAAACACTTTAAACTAGAAAATTTTTTGAAATAGGGGGTTTTTTGCCTTTTAAATCTTTATTTTATAGATAGATTATTATATGAAAAGGGGAGGGATTTTTTTATGAGACTTATGGGAATAGAAAAAATGATCGGAAATTAACAAACAAATTTCATCCCATTTTAAAAGGAACACCTGTATATGAAGTACCCAAAATTGCAAATTTTCCCTTTCAAATATATATAACTTATTTTCTGAAAACGAGTTGAGTTATTTGAATTTAAAACGTTTATAGTTTGTTAGCCATGGATTAAAACCCCTTGGCAGTTAAGTCGCGTTAGCCATGGTTCGTCTTGGGAAAACCAAAAAAAAAACCAAACGCGACTTAACTTTTTCCAAACTTTGTGTATCCATGGCTAACTATGGCTTATAAGAAGAGATTTTAAATCCCAAAAAACTTGCAACTCCTTTATCCGAACATAGATACTTTTTTTTTTTTTTTATTTATTTATATATATATATATATATATATATATATATATATATATATATATATATATATATATATATATATATATATATATATATATATATATATAATATATTTATATATATATATATATATATATATATATATATATATATATATATATATATATATATATATATATATATATTTGAAAAGAGGAAGATTAGCAGAATTTGAATTTTCAATCATAACAGGGTGTTCCATTTAAAATAACGAAGTTGATAGTGATTTGTTAATTTTCCGATCATCGTTTGTTTTTCTATCTTAGACCATGAAAATCTTTATAAAAAAACCTGCAACTTTCATATAAACTATTTTTTCATCTATAAAAATAAAGATTAAAGGGGTGCGCAATTATACGGGAAATCCCTGTACATGAATCGAGATGAAAACTTTGCATTCTCTTTAAAAAACAGATCAACTACAAAAACCCTAAAACCCCTAACCCCCTAAAAATACATTTCCAAAAGTCTCCCTTTTAATGGTATTAAAAGCGTGATGAGTTTATACGTGAAATACAAAATTTAAAAATGTTTTTTCCCCCCGTTAAATAAAAATTTAAGATATTATTTCTTAACACATGCCTATATTTTTTAAATTTTATGAGAATAAGTATTTTAAGTTTTTAAAAGTTTATAAAAAAATTTAAATATGAATAAATATAATATAGGTTATTTTACTTTTAAAATTTATTTACTTATTATAATAAAATAATAAAAATTAATTGGTAAACAAAACGTAAAAATCAAAGTAGGCCTATTTATAAACGGTATTCGGGCATAATTTTGCATTCAAAAACAACTTTTTCTTATAAATTTTTTTTTTATATCTTGCCTAGAAATACTACTTTACCTATAAAATTTTAAAAATGTCGACGGCATGCGATTTTAAAAATAAAAATATTAAATTTTTTTTTTTAATCAAGCAGGGGGGATGCCAAACGGTAAATTTAAACCCCCAAAATTTTGTCATTTTCAGATAAATTGCTCATCCGGGGGAACCCCGGGGTTTTTGGGACACTACCCACCCTTAACCCCTAAAAAAGTATTTTCTTTTTTTTAATTCAAAGGGTTTTTTTTAAAAAACCCCAATATTATATTAGAAATTAATGTAAGAATTAAAAAGGCAAAATTATTTACACCCACACCTAAAACATACATTTCGCAAAAAAAAAAGGTTTTCCCCGTTTTTGACGATAAATATATTTTTTTGAGTAAATACTGAATATATATTAAACATTACATTTATTTGGGGGTACAACTTTTTTTAGACCCACACCCCTAATGTAATTTCAATATAATTTTTGGGAATTTTAGTCCAAGAAACCTATATTTATCTTTAAAGATCGGAGAAGAATTTTTTTTTTAGCGAAATTTTTTTTTAGGGTGTGGGGGAAAAAAGGGAAATTTTTAGCCCTTTCGCCTTTAAATATAAATTCAAATTTTATTTTTAAAATTTCAGTGGCCCAAAACACCTATATGTACCATTAAAAAGGGGAAAAACTTTTTTAGCGAAATATATTTTTAGGGGTGTGGGGTTTAAAAAGGGCATTTTTAGCCCTTTAAAGCCTAAAAATGAAATTTTTTAATATCATATTCAAATTCAGTGACCCAAAACTTAAATGTATTTAAAAATGAGAAAGAAATTTTTTTTTAAACGAAATGTATTTTTAGGGGTGGTTAAAAATGGGTAAAAAACCCCTTTCGTAGATCCAATATCCCTTTCCACATTTTGAGTTTATCTGTTTCTAAAGAGATTGCAAAAGGTTTCATCTCGATTCATGTACTTTAAAGGTGAATTACGGATTTACCCGACTAAAAATATTGACCGGAGCGGGTTTTTATTCTGAAATTAAAAACAAGAAATTTTGGGGAAGAATGACACGGGGGAAAAAAAGCATAAAACCAGCCACAAAAGCAAATAAAAATGACACAATAAGTAGTATGTAAAAAACTGCTAAATAAAATTAAAAACCTTTGGTTTAATTAAGGGTAGATGTTGTGTTTAAAGGAACCTTGTTAATAACCTAACTGTGAACTTCATCGTTTTTCCTCCGTAAAACGAACATTAAACAGAGTTTTTGAAAATAAAAAATAAGTTTTGTTGCTAGACTTTTTAAAATAAATAAGAGATTTTAGATTCAGCTTGTGCTATATAAATTTTATTTTTTTTAGAACGTTACTGGGTAATTGTATGGAAGTGGGGCACCCACTGTTTTTTGGCCATAAAAAAACTAAAAAATTTTCCTAATTTAAAAATTGCCTAATCTAAAAGACATATGGAAGAGTTTTTTAAATTTGTTTACTGTTCATGGATTTATAATAAAACAAACTGATTCATAATGATTTTTGTAATTGAAAATTAAAAAATTTAAAATTTTTACTTTTGACCGCAAATTTGAGGGTCATCCGATATTTCGCAATATTTCTATTTTTTTTTGTTCTGCATCAAAAGACGAAAAATTAAAAAAAATGATAACTTAATTTTTACGATTTTTACAATATTAAAAAAAAACAAAAATATTAGATTCGATAAAGAATAGAACATAAAAAAACTAACCACAATTAAATTTTTGTGAATGTGAATTTTTCGATTAAAAAAATTTTTTTTGAAAGACAAAAATTAAAAAATTCAAAAATTATTGATATTTTTTATTTTTCAAATTATTCTATTTTTGCATGACCTACAAATCTTTAGTTAAAAACATTCTCCGACATTTCAAATGAAAAATTCATTAATTTACATCAGAACGAATAGATTTTAAGGTAAGATCTTGGTAAACAATCAAAAATCGCCAATTGTAGGAAAATATAGAGGGGTTTTGTTTTTATTACATATTGCATATATTCCTTAGTCTTCGGTCAACAAACTTCGATCAAAACTCTTAGAGCCATCTAATGGACATAAAATCCTTTTAGTTTGTTTTTGTTTAATAATGTTTTTCTTTTTTTAATTGACATATTAATCGGTTTTAACATCCTGCTTTTAAGGAAAAAAATTTGCAGCACTTGTGTATCTAGAGTTTATCGATATTATGTATAGCAATGAAGTTAAAATTTATGTTTTTAAAATATCTAATAGTTGTATATTTTCCTAATTAGAATTTGAAAAATAAAATATTACGAACTATCTATCTTTTTTTTATTTTACTATAGTCAATTACCATTTTTTAAAAAAATACAAGTGACTACAAAATTTTTAAAAGTGTATTTTTTTTTATGAAGGAAGTATTATCACTTATAATCTCCCCCAATGCCTGAAAAAATTTTTGACAATATTCCCAAAGGGCGCGAGGGATTCGCTAATATTTTACACACGAAATTTATAAAAAACCTGACATGAGCTGTCAGAAAAAAACTGAAAAAATTTTTAAGGTTGCTATGGTTCCCTGTTAAAATAAAAATTTTCTTATTGGCTGAAAGTAACAGGGTTTTAATTTTTACTTTTTTAATTTCCCCAGTGCTTGAATTATTTTCAGAAAATTTTTTTTTGAAGAAAAAGCATTTTTCAAAATTGTGCTAAAACTAGCTGTCCGGGAGAAGAGGCAAAACGGCCCATTCCAGAAATCATTTAGTTTAAGGGGAGGAGGGTATATCGCCCCCATCAAGTTTTGGGTAACAAAAACTTTGTTGATTAGAAACGAATGACTTTTTATTTTGTAAATTTGAACAAAGAAGTAATGTTATTTTCAATCATAATTTTACATCTTGACATGTAATTCTTGTAAAAATACATTCTGGTAATTTATTTTGATAATTTGTTATAGTGTTTTTTCTAGTTCTGATAAAATCAATATTTGATATTTCGCATTTCGTAAAATCGTTCCTTACTTTGAGTAGTTTCCCTTTTTTTTCCTTTATTTAATTTTTATTAAACTTTTGTATTTTATACCTTGAAATACATGGAATGGACAAATTTTGTAAGAGATTGAAATGTCCGACATTGTCCTTCTTACCGCCATTATCATCGCCCGGTGGCGCTCCTGACAGCTCAGCCCCACTATACCACTAACATTAACGACGACGTCGAGTTTTTTAATGCCATTGTCGACCCTTTTTAAGGTATGTTTTTTCCACGCGGCCGCCGCATGCGGCCAACGCACTACGTTAGCGGCAAAGCACCTACTAATGTTTTTAAATGTGCCTGGTTTCTTCCAGCGGGCCGTCGATGCGCCCCGTTCAACGCCCTAATTGATGCGACGGGACTCCCGAAGAAGCAGTGTAGACGCAGTCGTGTCGGGTGACTGATATTTTGTTTGTGTTGTTTTGTGTGGAAGTCCGGTGTTTTTTTTTAATTGTTAAAAATTGCAACTTTATTTTTTAAATGAGATCCGGGATTTTCTATTACGTATTTTAAGAGCTTTTAAGATCCCAAATCCAATGATGTTTCGCACTTATTCAAAAAATCAGTTTAATGTTTTCCAAAGATCCTGCCAAAAATATATTGTCTGACTCTCTAACATAATTAAAAATCCAGGCCGTATTTAAAACAGTTAATGATGACAGCTCAAAGAGAATCGTCGGTGTATAAATCTAATAACACTATCTTGTAGAACATGAAAAGTAGCAAGGGAAAATGTAAAAGTTATTTTGTTACATCGATTCAAATAAAGTCATAAAAAAATAAAAACGAAATTGCGAATAATCGGTTTTTTCTAACAGTAAGTATTCGAAAATTTTAAAGTTCTAAGGTGGCATTTTGATTAGCATCATATTGCGAACTTTGCCTTCTTTTAAACCCGACCCGTATCTCTAAGTTTCCGAGATCCTAATGATGAGACTCGAATTTGGTTCACCCTGTGCAGATTTACCTTAATACAATGGCAAATTTTTTCCCCTCTGGGATTATTGGATATCAACTCTGTTGTCTGGCTCGGACTTTATATCGTCTTTTATTAAATCAAGAATAAAACTAAACTCTGCTTTATTCACTCTAAAATATTTTCAAATTTTTTCTTCATCCTGTTGCAGATGTCGATTTATTAATGTAGTATAATAACCCTCATTGCGTCTTTGCTGAAATATTGGGTTTATAGAGGCATTTCTATGTTTCAGATTGGCTAATTGTAATAGTATTTCGTCATCCTCTTCCTCCCTCCTAATAAAAATATATTAGCTAGATCATCCATCACGACTTTACCAAAGATTATTCCCCCTTTTACTAATAATTTTGCTATCGCGAGTTTGAGCCGCGGTCCTGGAAAACCACCCGATTTAAACGGGGCCGCATGCGTTGGTCGCATGCGACGGCTGCTCTGAAGGAACCACACCTTTAGTCTTCTTTATGCTTGTCGGGCGTTTTAAATAATCCGGTTTTTGCAAAGACTAGGTGTTTGCGGGGTTTTGAACAATTCAAAAATTTTTTAAAAAGATTTCCATTTTCAGGCGTTTTGCAAAATGACTAACTAGAGCTAGGCGGATTGAACAACTATGTCATTTTTGTTACAAATGACTAGTCAGTCTTCACAAAACGGTGAACCTACGTTTACGCGGTTTTTCCAACCTAAAATGTATGCATTATTTGTTATTGTACGAGAATAACCAAGACACTTGTTTCGTTTTTATTACCTTTTTAAAGTATAAAAGGAATGAATGAAATCACAGATGACCCTGAGATCCAACCCTGTCAGACACACACGATCTCCTGGCATAAAGGCACCTGAAAACGAAACAACTCTTCGAGAACTGCTGCACTAAAATCTAAATTTGGCGGTCTTGTATAAGCCTTCAAAAAAACAGTGCAATACAAAAAGGTGCCACTTGTGTAAATAAATAAGTTTCCTATATTGTAGTGTATAGTCAATGATCGTTTATACATTTTTGGTATAGTTTTATATTGTTTTTTACTTAACATATGTACCAAACCTTATCTATCGTTATTGTTTTTCATTTAAGTAAAAAATACCGCTGATTAATTGGTTATTCTAACTTAAATTTTGAGAAAGGCAAATTATTCGAAATGACTAAATTTAATGTTTTGTCATTTTTAAAAGGAATTTAATTACCGTTTAATCCGCCTAGCTCTGGTTAGTCATTTTGCAAAACGCCTGAAAATAGCCAGGCTCGTTGCAGAAATGTATTGAATTGTTCAAAACGCCGGCATTATGCAAAACACCTAGTATTTTTGCAAAAAGGCGGATTATTCAATACGCCTGCGACATGCATATACCTAAGTGCCCTTTTTTGCAGTACAAATACTGTATACATTAGCTGTTTAGCACAAGAACCCCAGAAACATATGCCATAACGTAAAGGGCATTCTATTAATGTAAAATATGCTTGTCTTGATACATTTTTATCTAGGTTATTTAAAATTTTCCTCAGAGCAAAACAATTTGAGGACAGCTTTTTAATAAGGTGTTTAATATGGCTTTTAAACCTAAGCTTATTGTCAATGAACAATCCTAGAAATTTGTTTTCAGTTGTATGATTTAGTTGAGTGGTGTCTAAATACACAGGATATTTGGCGATAATTTTCGGTGGTAATTGCATAAGTGCATCAGAATTACCGATAAGTTTTGAATGAAAGGTATTTTTTATAAGTGAAAGAGTTTGTTTTCATATTTTCCCAAAAAAGTCCGACTATGCAAGAAGAGGGCATTTTCGTAAAATATGAAAACAAACTTTTGCATTGCATTTGTAAAAAAAAACAAATTGAATAAAAAAATTAAACAAGTGTAATTTATTTGAATACATCCCAAATTAATTGAGAACTTGAATCAAGTTAATTTAAATATTTTATTAAACAGAAAATACTAACAAAATAAAAGACGTTTCGTTAACAATATAAACAATATTAACCATCGATTTCTGCAGTGCAATTACTGCTGTAAATGTGCGAAAATTGCACTACTTTTACGGGAACATTAACATATGAGGTAAATATTCGCCATAATTTCACTAGAATTCTCGTATGTCGTATGTGTAAAACAGCTTTAACAACTCTTTTTAGCAGTTGGCAATTCTGGTTTAAGAATTAGTATCTATGTAGCAATAAGTTTAATGCGTTCGTGAAACGATTCTGCGATTTTAACCTATGTCATATAGATAATAACTTTTGTATTTTAATATAGGAATTTAAAATTGTTGCCCAAAACAATCCAAGCACGTATTTATTCTTATTGCTTTAGGCCAGGGGTCTCCAAACTTTCCAGCCTTAGGGCCATACTGATTACTCCAGTAAGTTCCGAGGGCCAAAACCATATTATCATTGTTGCTGGTGGTAAGAAGTGAAATAGTCCACTGATGAAAAAAAAAAGTACGAAAAAGTACACAACGTTTAAATAAGGCTGCAAATCGGACTAAAGTCCGCAAAACGGAAACACTGCATATTATTAATTTTCCTGTCATTATCTGTAATTTCAGATTAGTCGTAGAGTACGAGCCATGAGGATAAGGGACACGACATCTGGTGGACACAAGCGGAAATAGGTAGTACCTTCTATCGCTAACAGATGGCGCTAATAGCACGCACAGAATAATCTCGTTGGTTCGAGAAAGTTCTGTGTCTTCCACTCACTTCTAGATGGCAGAAATTGGAATATATAAGAAGGCTAATGGCGCAACCACAAGTCAGTTCCTATGACACTGTTGTTAAATAAAATATTGCATACCTCCTTAAAACGTGTTTGGGGCGTTTAAGTTTAAGACATCTTTATAACAGTATTTTGATTTGAATTGTTGCTTTTGTGTTGAATTAGTAGTATGGAAAAGAAGCGAAAAATTGATAGTGAATGCAGAAAATTCAAAGATCAGTGGAACATTCAGTATTTCGTAATTGATCCAGTAACAAGGGCTATGTTTGATTTGTTGAAAGCATAGCCGTTCTCAAACAATATAACATTAAACGTCATTAGAAACAAAACATTTTCAAAATTACTCAAAATATACAGGGAAGCTTGCGGACAGAAAAATTGAAGTTATAGCGCGGATTGAAATCGCAGCAATCTTCATTTAAACTCAAAACTGAACAAGAGGCTGCAATTGTGCCAGCTGTGTGGCTTTAAAATTGCAAACGTGGAAAACCATTCACCGATGGAGAAATGATCAGAGAATGCATAATTGCAGGACGAAGAAATGCCCTGAAAAGGTAAATTTATTAAAAAATGTCAGTATGTCAGCAAAAAACTGGGGAAGGGTGAAAACATCGCTGAAAATATATCCTCTCAACTGTTCGACAAAATGGACATTTTGAGTGGTTTTCTTTGGCCTTGATGAGTCAATGGAGTGTCAGATACTGCTCAGGTGTTGATTTATATTCGAGGAGTAGATAAAAGCTATGAAGTGCACGAAGAACTTCTTGATATGTATAAATATTCATGGCACAACTACTGGTACAGATATTTTTAAAGGAGTTGAAATGGCCATTAATCAAAAGAACCTTCGATGGAAAAAATTTAAATGTATTACAACTGATGGAGGCAAAAACATGAGTGGAAAGATAAAGGAGTGGTCGCTCTGTGTCAAAGGCTGGAAAATGACGTGGTTCAAAACCATTAGTCTTACATTGTATCATTCATCAACAGTCTTTTGTGCGGAAAATGTTTGGATATGTCTGACGTTTTTGAAACCAGTCATATCAACCGTTAATTTATCAGATCTTTGGGCTGAATCACCGCCAACCGACAATTTTTTGAAGAGATTGAAAAAAATGACTTACCTTATCATACTGCCGTACGCTGGCTTATTTGGGGAAAGTCCTTCAGCGCTTTTGAACTTCGAGCAGTGACAAAAATTTTTTTTAAAAGAAAAGCATCGTCCTCTTACTGAATTATAAACAACGCATGGCTGTGGAAGTTAGCATTCTATGTTGATTTGACAAAACATGTGAACGAACTGAATTTGGGATTGAAAGGAGAAAACCAGCATCTTCCCGATTTATACAACTAATATCAAATCATTCCGGAAGAAATTGAGACTGTTTCAATCACAACTACGAAGTAAATGTTTTTCACTTTTTAAAAAACATGTGAAATATTCAGCCACACTACGGAGACTGAGTTTCCTATCGATTTTGCAATCGAAACTTGAGTGCTTGAAGATAAATTTTGATACTCGTTTCTCGGACTTTGATGCCATTGCGAATCAAATTAAGATTTTCAGAATCCTTTGATACTGACATGAAACCCTAGCCCCGGAACTTCAAATGGAAATGATTGATCTACAATGCAGTGATATAATTAAGAACAAATATCAAAACTCATCTTTGTTGGAATTTTATAAGAGTCTTCCACTGACACAATTTGATAATTTGCATAAATTTGCTCGTGGCTGTTTTCTTTTTGCTACTTATTTGTGTGAGAAAACCTTCTCCAAAATGAAGTACACAAAAAATGTTTACAGATCGAAATTAACTGATGAGCATCTTAAATCTCTTTTAATAATTGGTCAGTAAAATTAGTCCACAACTACAAACTATTGTCAGTGGAAAATCTCAATTACATAAATCTCATTAGTATTTCATATGTCATTATGTTTGCTATGGTTATGTGATTATTTAAAATGTATAAAAATGTTAGTTGGATTCATTTCAATAATTTGTTAGTTATTATATACTGAAGTTAAATTTTCTGCATATTATACATGTCTTTACTCATTACAATTCTGTGTTTCTTTTTATCCAACTTATCACAAAAACAATAACAATAAGCCTACAAGAATGTTAATGAGTTAGCGGAGTTAGCCCATGACCATATCAATGTAGATGTCATATTAATAATTATTCAACATAAAATTAGAATACTTCAGTAAACTAAATTTAATTTGCTATAAAAATTCTTGTTCTCTAAAAGGAGTTTTCAAGTATGCTAGCTTCGCGGCCGGACAAAATCTGTCCGCGGGCCGGATGTGGCCCTCGGGCCGTAGTTTGGAGACCCCTGCTTTAGGCTTTAGGCAAATTACAATATGGTTATTTAAAATAAAAATTTATATTAATCAAATAGTAAATAAAAATAAATAAATAATACTTTTAAATATATCTACATAGTGGGAAAATAGTGCGACAGCTTTATATGTCCCCTAATATTGAAGATAAAATACATTTTTGTTGGAACAATTCCGGTTATCTTTAAAAGTGCCGGTTGATATTTTTACATTTTCTAAATAAATATAAACAGTATAAATGTTTTTAAAACCATTTCCATTAGAAAACCTAACTTATCATTTTTTTTTAAGATTTGTTTAACTTAATTAGGAATCCTGGCAGTTCTGAACAATCCCTAAACTTTTGTATTTACCGTTTTTTGATATACATTATAAAAAAAACCCTGTAAATTGGGTGTCAGATTAGAACCAGATATTACGAGATATAATACAGCAGTCAGTAAATAATAATCACAGATGACACTGGTATATAAAGTCCCAATTATACCTATTTGTAATTAGGTACGTCATCCAGGTGAAAAAACGTATGGCGTAAATAGATAATTAAATATTTTTGTCAATCGATATTAGGTGAGAAAATTTTCTATTGCGTTTAGAAATTAATAGTCTGTTATGTTTTTTATACGTTTAATAAATAAGAAATGATGATTTAGCACTATATATTTTTTTCATTTTTACATTCGTCTACACACTTTATTTTATATTTTTTTCTTCATTGTTTTTTCTTGGGTTCGTGTGCTTGATGTCATCTTGCCAGCTTCTACGAAATGCCTTGCTAAAGATCCACGTCTCGTCTATGAAAACTTGGGTAAACCGGAACTAAATTTATATTTTTGATATACTTCCTACAAAAATTGATTCTTTTATAAACAATATCTGGCAGGTGCATCGAATATTTTCTATTATTTGATTTTTTCCACTTAAAACCCAGAATATTCAATTTCTTTCCTGAACTCAGGGATGGAGCGAACAGGGGGGGAAGGGGGGAGCTTCCCTCCATAGGTGATTGATGGGGGCGCCAAATGTTCTCTTAAAGGGGAGTCAAATTAAGAGAGAAGTTTTTTTTTTCGCAATTACCCAAAATAAAAGAATACTATTTAAAAAATACATCAGCATCTCATAAAAATTGATATTTGCTATTCTGTAACGCGTTGTAACCTTAAAAAGTCTATTATTTGTGTATACAATGCCATTTTTCGCGTCTTGTTTTGTCTAACGCCACCGAAATCTCATAGCTTTGGCGGCGATATATTATATCTGCTAAACATACGGGCTTTGATACAGATATTAACAATGGAATTTTTGTTTGTACTGTACTAAAGTATTTTAAGCAATTGAGACTTTTCGGAATATATATTAATTTATCTTATAAGATTAACGACAAACTTTATTAGCTAACAGTAAATTTTAATAAAAAAAATATTTTTTGTATAGAAAAAAAGTAAAATGCATAAAATACAAAAATATCAAAAAAAAAAAAAAACAGGTGCTGCCAGCCTCCGTGAAAAACAAAAATATTGGCCCAAACAGTTTATCTACAAAAAAGTATGGGTCAGTTTTTGAAGACGACTACAAAGACACTGTAAGTCTCATAGATTTAATCACTAAAAATACAGGTTTGTGACCACATACCTGCATATCCTTATATCTATATTTTTTACGCAATTATGTAAAAATAGGTAGAAATTGCACCAGTAAAATTAGAATTTAAGGGATATGGTTTATGGTTTAAAAAAAAATTATTTTTCTTTTTTGGGTTCTTAAAAGTCTGAAAAAGGGAAAGCCCATGCTGTAGAACAATCTTGTCCACGCGTGCAGGGCAAAAAGTCAAGGGGGTAAAAGGAAAAACCCCGTGAGTTTGCGCAATGAAAGAGGCGGTCCGAACTTATAATAAAAATTCTAACCATGTATAAAGTTAACAATGTAAAATTCAAACTGAATAATTTTTTACTGTTTTTTTTTTTTAAAGATTTTGGTTTTGGAAAACTATTAAAAAATTTTTAAAATTATATTTAATTTTCTTCCGCGTTTAATTGTTTTATATTAGATTTTATATTATTTGTTTAATATGGAAAGATTAAGGGATATTTCCACCCTTTTTTTAAATGGCGATATTTGTATTAGTGTTGTATTTTTACCAAAACCGAAAACACACTATTTTGATAAGTGTCAAACATTGAAATGTTTAGTGAACTTTTACCAAACTTATGATAAAAGAAGGCAAGATAGGAAATGAGTTTATTTAATTATTTATCATGTTTAATAATCCTTCCAAAATAAACGTCAAAAAATTTTTTAGATTTGGGGTCAGTCCCGTATAAAAAACTACGAAATCGGCAAGGGTCAAGAAAGTAAAAGTACCATGATTTAGATTGGTTGTTTTTTTTTAGGCCAAAATTGTATAAATTTATAATTTGTATAAAAGAAATAAAATTATTCACGTTATGCGGTAACAAAAAATAAGTTTAACGATAAGTATTGTTTTTACATTTTTTAATTTTTTTTTAAAAATCTTGTTATACAGACCACGAAAGTGGGTTAAATATAACGGGGGGGGGTGCTTCAGCGTGATAAGGGTGAGTTTATTCACACAAGACTAAAAAAAAAAAATTTTTTAAATTCCAGTCTGGACACTGGGGGAATAACCGAACGAAGAGGGGAAATTTGGGACCTTTTTAAAACAAAAAAATGTATAAAAGTGGCACTATGTGTTACCTGTTGGAGCGCCAGAGGAATTATACGGGAACCCTTTGGAACAAACCCGAAAAACCCAAAAAAGCGACATACCTCTACGCCCCGGGGGGGGTAAGAGAAAAAAATTTCGTAAGCGTGTGACGAGTATACAAATTTAAAAAGGCCTGGGGCGCCAAAATCACCCCCCCCCCCCCAAAGAGAAGGTTTCCCCCCCCTGCGGCCTGAACTCCGTTGAATTTTTTTGGGGGTTCCATTAAGCTTCCCCAATTACGGGGGAATCGATAAAAATTTAAAAAACTTTATCAACCCCAATTAAAACATAAACCAACTTTTTGGGCAGACAGACAAATCCCCGTCAGAACAAAAACCCTTTAAAGGGCCATTATAAATTTAGGGAAAGTATGGGCAACCACATCGGAAATTTTTTTTAGGGTTTTCAGAGAAGCATAGGAAAAAACAACAATTTTTAAAAAGGGAGAAGGGGTTTAAGATCAAAAAAATGGATCCCAAATTAAATCTGGATTAATTTAAAAAAAAAACAAGTTGACACATTAATGTTTTTTTTGACAAAAATATAAAAAGAATAATCATCGGAACCATTTTTTTTTAAAAGTTTTTTTCTGTTTGAAAATATAAAAAAATAAACAAAAAAGACGTCCACAAATGGGTATAATTCCGACTTTTTTTTTAAGTTTACATAAAAAAACTTTTTAATCTACACCCCCACATTTTTAATTCCCAACTTGCTTTAACCTTTGTCCGTTCCAATATTGTCTAAATAACCTTATTATCTATCTATCTTCCTCACAACATATATGTTTTCTGGAAAAAAGGGTTATCATTAAAAAAATTTTTAAAATCCCCAAAGGGTAGTTGGCTGGGAGGTTTTTTTAAAAAAGTTGTAAAAAGTTTAAATAACACATTATTGTCTTTGTAGCCTTTTTTTTGTGAAGTTTTTGCCTAAAATTTCCTTTTAATTTCCCAGATATGCACATATCACAGGGGGGTTTTTATCTGATTAATCTTTGTGTTTAAACTGGTTTTTCAGGGATATTTATACATCGTTTCGTAGGAGGTGCATTTGAATATTTCACCATTTCTTTGACGAACGTGAAGGTTTTTGTGATGGTTGGATTTGCTTATAACTGTTGTCTTAAAGGGACATTCTGGACGATGGTACATCTTTGACGTACCCTAAAATTGAGGATATTCCAAGTGTTACCTGTTAAGATATAGAAAATCAGTTCAAAGATGAAAATTCGGTACCCTCTCAAAAGAAAAAATTGCCATAAAATAGGTAACAACATATATCAAAGAACTAGATCGAAATTAGCGTCTAAGTAACCTCATAATCTGGTTTTTCAGGAAAACTATGACCTACTACATTTTGAAGATCACTATCTTCCTCAGCAACATGACTACTGCCTCCATCTGGAAATGGCTTATCACTTAAAAACGTTTTAACATCCACAAATGATATGTTGTGTCTGGCCAAGTGTTCTTTAAAATTATGCTTGTAAATAGTTTCGAATAAGCATACCGTGCACTTGTACTGTTGTAGCTCCTTTTTCATGTGAGTACGTTTATGCCGTACTAAATAGTCCTTAAGTTTCGCACGATAGTCGCACATATCACAGGGGTAAGTTTTTATCTGATCGGTATCTTTGTGTTTCAAACTGTGTCTTTTCAGGCGATATTTGTACATTGTTTCGTAGTTGCAGTGCTCGCATTTGAGTATTTCACCATTTCTTTGACGAACGTGAAGGTTTTTGTGATGGTTGGATTTGCTTATAACTGTTGTCTTAAAGGGACATTCTGGACGATGGTACATCTTTGACGTACCCTAAAATTGAGGATATTCCAAGTGTTACCTGTTAAGATATAGAAAATCAGTTCAAAGATGAAAATTCGGTACCCTCTCAAAAGAAAAAAATTGCCATAAAATACGTAACAACATATATCAAAGAACTAGATCGAAATTAGCGTCTAAGTAACCTCATAATCTGGTTTTTCAGGAAAACTATGGCCTACTACATTTTGAAGATCACTATCTTCCTCAGCAACATGACTACTGCCTCCATCTGGAAATGGCTTATCACTTAAAAACGGTTTAACATCCACAAATGATATGTTGTGTCTGGCCAAGTGTTCTTTAAAATTATGCCTGTAAATAGTTTCGAATAAGCATACCGTGCACTTGTACTGTTGTAACTCCTTTTTCATGTGAATACGTTTATGCCGTACTAAATATTCCTTAAGTTTCGCACGATAGTCGCACATATCACAGGGGTAAGTTTTTATCTGATCGGTATCTTTGTGTTTAAAACTGTGTCTTTTCAGGCGATATTTGTACATTGTTTCGTAGTTGCAGTGCTCGCATTTGAGTATTTCACCATTTCTTTGACGAACTTGAAGGTTTTTGTGATGGTTGGATTTGCTGATAACTGGTGTCTTAAAAGGACATTCTGAGCAATGGTACATCTTTGAGGTGCCCTGAAAATGTGGATATACGAAATGTTACTAATTAAGATATAGAAAATCAGTTCAAAGATAAAAAATCAGTACCCTCTCTAAAGATAAAGAAAGCCATAAAATACGTAACAACATATTTTAAAGAGCTAGATCGGGAAGCTTTGTCTTAAACCTTTAAATTCGCCAGTTTTGCCAGTGCTGTCATAAGGAGAATATTTACCTAAAATAAGAATATATCGAAATTGAGGGTCTGTTTATTATTCAGAAAAATTTTAAACTATTTTACACTTCAAAATTCAAAATTATTTTTGATGTGTTTACAAAAAAGTTGTTTACATAAGTCAAAATAAAGTTACATCGCAGCATGGTTCGTGTTTTATATTAAAATATACATGGGAAACTATATTTTACACACTTAACTATTAAAAAAAAAATGTACACAGATATTAAAATATTATTTAGAATTACAATATAAATTATACTAACTTAAAATCCAGATATTCCTCAACACTGAAGAATGCATTAGAGATAAGTATACATTTGACTTTTTTTAATTTTCCAGTGGCAATAGCCTTATATAAAGTGGAAGTTTATTGTATAGTTTTACTGCTATAAAATCAGGGCGACCCTGGCACCTCCGCAGTCTGCATCTTGTAGTTAGCAGAGCATCTTTACCCCTGGTATCATAGTCGTGAATTTTTCTTTAGGTAAGGTACCTACTGATGTTTAGATTTTTTACATAAAGCAGTCATTTCAAAGTGTAGTGTGATGGGAAAGTTAAGATCTTTGACTGAATAAAGACCCCTCTACAGTCATCTCTCCAGCCCAGTCCCATTAAAATTCTAACTGCCTTTCAATGCAGTTTAAAAATCCTATCTGTATTTGCGGCATATCCCCATGCTAATATGGCATAGGACATTACTGAATGAAAGATAGCAGCCCTCGACCTTGCCTTTCCCAATCTAACCACAACATTCTTCAGGGACGAATCAGAAATCGAAAGCGTCGTGTCATCAGCAAAGAAAACATACTGGGCATCAGACTCAAACAGTGGCAAGTCATTTATGAATATTAAGAATAGTGGTCTTACCTAGGACCGAACCCTGCGGCACCCCTATGTCAACCACACCCACACACCTAGTCTCAAAATGCACCTTCCATAAGGGCGCTTTACGTAAAAAAGTGTAAAATAGTGTACACGACTAGTTCTCAGAAATTTACGAAAATAAGGGAATGATAAAATCGATCATACCCTACAAAAAATGATTGTGTGTAACTTAAACTCAAATTACTACTCAATATAAGTTTTCTTTTCCTCAAAAAATGTGAAATGAAATACTAATTATTACAAAATAAAATAATTACCTGTTTCTAATTTAAAGTGAGGAAATTATTTTTATTTGGGTCCAAATATAAAATTAATTTTTTTATGATTTTTGTTTTGTGCGTAATTGAAAAGATACTTAGTGTAAAATAAAGTTTTTTTTAGAGTAATTTACGAGATTAATATAATTATTATCATAAAAGGAAATGAATTAACGATATAATATCATTGTAATATTGGGTTTGGGACACGATGAGGGAATGATAATTACGGTATATGGTTAACTCCCATTTTAAACTGTGAGATAAGAACATCCAAATTAGGTATGGTTTGAGTTGCCACAGTGGTATAGTTTTCTTAAAAAAATACGAAGTTTATGATATAATGTTGATAACACATAAAACTAAGTGTAGACCCGATTTTCGTAAATTTCTGAGGACTAGTCACACTATTTCTAAATAACACACAGATCTTGAAATTCATTATAACAAAAAAACTTTTATTTTATTTAAAGATTTATGGTAAATAACCACTGATCATGTCAGAGCAAAAGTAATACTCAGAAACTATTTTTTTTATGGAAGCTGCCTCCCATCATCTTCTGAATCACTTTAATCCACTGCTATTGCCACATAAACACTTGTTCACTTTCTTAATTCCTTGTATTGTAAAAAAGTACCGAATTTTTATCTTTGAACTGATTATACTTTACACTTTCACTGATTGATAGATATTTACATTATAAGTCCGGAAAATGAACTTTTACAGTATGAGTTAGATGTTTACGGACGAGGCGACGAAGGAGCAGAGTCTAGAATTTCGAAACGGCACTGTAAAAGTTTTCGGACGAATAATGTACAATATTTTATTTCATACTGCACTGTCGAAATTTATGATTTGAAATAACGTATTTTTAACCTGCTTCGTATATCTACAAAATAATTCATTGTCTGCTTTGGAAACGGATTTTAAGATTTTTGTTTACTGGTGGAAACATTGTCAGTACTGACATAAAATTTAAATTTGACGAAAAGATTGCGTGGATATATCCAGGAAATGCGAGTGTCCTGTTTTTATTTATGTCAGGGTGAAAAGTAAAGTAGTTAAAAATAAGTGTTATTTTATAATCATTTTTGGTAAAAATTGATTTCTAAATAGTAACCAACATATTTTTTTTTTATGTAAAAGATAAATAATATAAGTTAGCGTATAGAGTATATTAGTATGTATGACAGTAAAAGGATTTTATATCAACAAATCCTAAAAAAAGTTTTACCGGACTCAATAAATACTGTAATAAGATGTTATATATCAAGTACAGAAAAGTGGAATTTTACTGACAAGTTTGGTACGTTTTTAAATCCGAGCTAAGCGAGAAATTAAATACCATTAGATTAGATTATTTCAGCGGATATGGCAAAAATGACCTTCACCACTGCAACCTAACCAGATATATTGTGGTTTCTCCTATCGTTCTTTAGGTTACCTTGTCCAGGCCTGTCTTTTTAACTAAACTCCAGAGTCTTGACACTGGCCACTCCATATATCTTGCCGGTTTTGGCTTTTCCTCACGAAGCCTAGTAAACCTAAGCCTACATAGTGCTTCGCAGTGGCACCACACATGTTCAGCCTCTTGGCAGAACCTACACAGGCTATCCTCCACCAGGCCTATTCTTTCCAGGTGCTTGTTGAGTTTGCAATGTCCTGTTAGTTGACCTACCGTTATCCTTACGACCCTTGACTGTGGTCCGGGGTAAACTTGGCCGAGCAGGTCTTAATGAACTGCTTTGCCTGTCGTTGTCCTGGTGCTTGTACCTACCAGCTTTGAAACACAGCTCTTAATATATCCTTTAAAGAGGCCTGCCGAGATTCCACAGAATGACTCAGGGCCTATCATTTCCATGGCTGATCCTCTTTTGGCTAGGTCGTCGGCCTCTTCGTTACCTGGGTGGCCCTCGTGGCCTGGTACCCAGGCTACCGTAAGTTTGTTTGCCAAGCCGACTTTTCCAGGGCCTGTATACAGTCCCCCACTAGTTTGGAATTAACTTTTGGAGAACTGATGGCCTTCAGGGCCGCTTGGCTGTCTGAGTAAATGACGATGTGTTTTCCTTTACTCCTTTTTCTTTAATCAGCACGGCACAATGCATTATTGCTGCGATTTCCGCTTGGAAAACCGTGGCGTGCTGACCAAGACTTAAGGTTATCTTTTCTCTAGGCTTGTCTCCATAGATACCAGCTCCTACTCCCTGGTTCTGTATACCGGATATGATCGGCTTTGATTGGAGGCCCTTCTTTCCAGTCCTCCCTATCTGGTATGACAATCCGAAAGTGTCTGTTGAAGATGAAACGAGGGGTTGACCTGTCCGAGGGCATCTCAAACAATGAGCTGACCTCTTGGTCCTCCTCTATTTCTCATCTTGAGGTTCTTTGATGTCTTATAATTGGACTTTGACCTCGTTTGAGTCTATAGAGTACCGCCTTTACTTCTCCCTGTATGTAAATGTGGAGTGGCGGCAGGTTTAGCAGCACTTCCAGGGCTGCGGTTGGGGTTGTTCTCATAGCTCCTCGCATGCTAGCCTTTGCACACTTTGAAGTTGTCTGGTTGCTACGGTCTGCGTGACCCTTGCCCCCCAGGCAACTGAGGCGTAGGTTATCATGGGTCTTATTACCATTTTATAAAACCACAGGTTCATCTTTGGGTTAAGTCCCCAGCTTTTTCCACAAAGCCTGCGACATCTCCTGAGGGCGATTTTTGCCTTCTGAACAACTTTGTTGAGGTGTGGTCCCCATTAATCTTTTGGTCAAAAATGACTCCTAGATACTTGACCTCTTTTGAGAAGGGGATTTAAATACCATACAAGTATAGTAAAATCACTGTTCTGACGAGGTGCGTAAATAATTTTTTCGCATTTGGTAGATAATTATTACAAAAAAAATCGTCCATCACATAAAACACGGTGTTTTCTTGTTTCGTACACTCGCGTTTCATACCCTTCAGGAATTTACCTGAAATATTTTCGGTTCATACACTCAATTATTTCATCAATTTTATGCTTCTCGTTTCGTATATTGACCACTGTGACGATGCAAATAACCAACCAAATAAATAACATATTGAAAATTATTAAAAATTTTAATAACTTCTGCATAGGGATAATTTAGACAAATTCAAAAGCTCTCGGTTATGGTCGGTCATTGTTAGTTCTGTTTAGTTAAGGCAGCTTTTTATGTTCCCCAATTATATTTCAGACGTGATAAATCACTAAAAGTAGGAACAGAAAACTTTTCCGTTTAGGCCGTAATTCTGCCATGGCCTAATCAAACGTAGAGATAATTTAAACAAATTCAAAAGCCCTTAGTTCTGGTCGGTCATGGTTAGTTCTGGTTAGTTAAAGCGGCTTTTTATTTTTTCAAATTATATTTCAGACGTGATAAATCACTAAAAGTCGGAAGAGTGAACTTTTCTGTTTAGGTAGAAAGTTAAAATATATTATTATAAGATTATTTTTATATCACTATTTGGCTAAAAAATATTTTATATCTCTGCATCTTATATGTGAGCAATAAATATTTTGATATTTAGTTATAAAATAAAATAGAGACACAAACCTACCTTAATTTTTGATGTACAAAACAAGATGTCGAAAACTGAATAAGAAATTTTGTGTACGAAATAAGAATATTTGGCGGAAATTTTTGAGGTGTACGAAACGCGAATGTACGAAACAAGACTAAATTTAAAATAACGACTAACTCGTTATACACTTTTTTTGCATAAATTGCTATGGAAACAACGAGGTTAGAAAAGGAACTAGAGAGAACGCAACCAATGTTACACACGTTAAAACTTTGGAGTAAACAAAGAGACTCCAATATGCAATAAATGCAACTTGACTTGTACAAACAGCATACAAATTTTGCCTTTAAAAATTCCTGTGAAAATTGTATGCAGTTTGTTATTTCTACACAGACAATTCAATAATGTTATAAAAAAAATATTTTAAGAAATTCATACAAATTTTCTCTTAAAAAAGTCATTGTGTCTTCCGTGCTTAAAAAAATGATAAAGTTTTTTATTATCTTTAATATAAAAGTAAAACAAATACAAGAGATGTTTTAATTAGATAATAATTTTACCAAATAAAAGACATTCTAATGTTTTATTAATTTATTTAACAGCATTTATTATAAATTATACAGTGTATATAAAATAACAAAAAGAATAAAATGAGCAAAGTTTTAGGTTATTAAAAGCCTGATAAAATGCCGTTGAAAAAATTATTACATCCCTGTAGTTTTTAAAAATAATCAATTAAATTTATTCTATTTATAATTAGCCAAAGAAATTTTTTATTAGTTTTAATTTAGGGCATAATGTTTTAAAATGTGTAATAAAAAATTATTTTTTTATAAAAACATTTGATGATAGGACCTTGAAGACAAAACGTTAAAATCTTATTTAAGGTTTTTTCCAAAAATTTAACAAAACAACAAAAATCTGATTACTTTTTATACGGCATGTTATCTGACCCTCATAGCCTGGAAGTTCATACTATAATTATAGACAATTTTATTAATAAATAGATTGGGGATAACATTGTTTCTTAGCCGAACTATGCCACATATAGATGTTCTGTCAAAACAGTCCTCAGAAAAATGATCGGAACAAACAACAGCGTGTCTGCTAACTGCTAAGTTTGTAAGGCCCATTGCCTCTAACCATGCTGATCTTCTGGTCTCATTTTTGGGTATTCTGTTAAATAAAAAGTATTAATTTAATTTTATTCTTTAAACCAAAAAAGCAATAATCATAGGCATCTCGCAAGATTTGTTATAAAACTGGCATATCAAAATAAAACCAAATTACCATTATTGCCACTAGAATTGTGATATGTTACACGTAATTTGCTATATCGAAGTCAAAGAGATTTTTTTTTCTAATTGGTTATTAGCAGAAGACATTTTAGTTTGTTGAAAGGATCAAGTTTATCTAAGAATTTTTTAAAGAGATAAGAACAGAAACAAAAAAAAAATAAGCTGGCATTATGAAAATAAATTAACTTAAAACTAATTAATTTGAGCTACCTAAGGTGCTATTATTGGCCAAAACAAAGTCAACCTAAATTTTAATTTAGATTTCATTACTGAGTGATTTCTAATTCAGTTTACCCTTATTAATCTGCATTAATTTTGCTATATTCAAATTTTTAACACAAATATATAGGAAAAGGTTGAATGTACCGTAGCCGCTTATTTTTCTCTTTGTAACCCAACTTATATGTTTAATCTATTAACAAATAAACGATTTAAATTAAAGGCATATTCTTATTTTAAACAGCATGAATCATAGTTGAATAAAATTATTTGAATACACACCGTGAAATGTTTTTCAGCGATTTTCGGCCGGAAAGGCTTTACTAGTTGGAGTCAAGTGTGGAACTTCTGATTGGTGAGCACTGTTTAAAATAAACGTTTTGGTTTATTGTTAAATTATGTTATAAAATAATGGTTGCCATGCTGTAATGGTTGCTATGCTGTAAAATGGTTTATTACTGTGTGATTTTAAGGTCTGTAATGTAGTGCATTACTGTACAAAATTTTTTTTTCGGACTACAGCACAGTATGAAATAAATTATATTAAATACCTAAAAATCTACATTATATAGTATTTGGCCATAAATATGCGTTTTTACTTTATTTTAACGTAAAAACTCAGTTTAATAACAAATATTTACTTAAAACTAGCACCTGTTTTTTTTTGGAACAGGTATAGATCGATACTTGTCGGACAATAACTTACCTCTGTTGTTGCCAATTCACTAAGTTTATCATTTCTATGATCTACCATATGGCTTTCTAGCTTACTCGGACTTCTGTAAGAACACTTTGTGCATGTAAATAATTTTTTCATTTTTTCATCTGTACGATGTTTCTCAACGTGTTTTTTTAAAGCGCTTGCGTACATTGTTGTCAGATCGCACTCTGGACATTTCAGTAGTTGGGATTCGTTTCTATGTCTTTTTTTATGCACGAGTAACAGACCCTGAGTTTTGACTTTGATATCGCATTTGTCACATTGGAGTAACGAATCCTCGGGTACTTTTTCGCAAGATTTGACGTGTTGGTCATACTTGTTAGGTTGAAAAGTACCATAGCTACATTTTGAACACTTGTATCTTTGGATTTTGTGAGTGTTTACATGATTTTTCAAAGAGTGTTTGTAAAGGGTCTGAAATTTACATTCGGGATAGCGGCATTTATGAACAGTGACTTCTTGGTTTCTTAATTCGAGACTGTCATTGTGGATCCGCATATGACCCCAGAGCTGATTTTTGTGTCTCGTTTCATAATTACAATATTTGCATTTGATTATTTGGTCTGATGAGTTTATACTGACAACTTCTGAGATGCCAAATAAACCTAAAAATATAAAAAAATTCATCTGTATGTAAGTCAAATAACTAATGGCTCTCAAGACTTATATAAACAGGGTGTAAGGAAATTAACGAATGACATTTCTAGAGCGTATTTAAATACATTAATATGAGGTAAAAAATTCTTATATTTGATTTAAGAAATGCTAATATACCTCGGACCTGGTCGCAGAGTACACGCACGAGGTTTATTGAGCCTTCTAAACTTTATTTATTTAAGTATTAAAATATAATTATAGATTTACCAATTAATAAAATTCTTTAAATTTACAAAACCTGCACAACAGAAAGTCCAATTAAAGAGCAGGTAGAATTATTAATTTTTACATTATAAACACGAACTAATAACTAAAACATATTAACTAACATAAACAATTTTTACATTCAATCAGTTGAAAAAATAAAGAAAAAAAACGGTAAAAAAAAACAGAAAAGTGCCTAAAGGCCATTTATAATCAACATACAAAAAAACCTTGGGTTCTAAACATCACTCAATTTTCCAGAACATTGTGAAAAACTGTTCTAAATATCACAGTAACCTCGTATTTAAATATAACTATTGTACAATCTATACAAAGCAGAATTTAGTAGGTGATTATTTCTTGCAAACCCCTGCTGTTAAAAAGTACATCTAGTAGTGTAAAGAGGCACATGCACTCAGGGCCGTTCTATAAAACAATTGGCGCCCCAAGGCCTAGGCATTGAAATTCTTAAATATGATTTTTTAATATTTCATTGTAGTTATAAACAAAATTATTTTATAAAATGAAGTTCCAGTTAACCTATATTTCAGTTTTAGTTGAAATACATGAAGCTTAAGGATAACAAGAATAGTGATGGATATGGATATAATATATTATTTTTTTTTTTATGTCAATAAATTCAATTTTATTTGTACTACATATAATACATCACAAAAATAAAAAAACATTATAATAATAAAAATATTGTAATAAACATCAAAAATAATTTTAATAAAAAAACATCCACATATAACTATATTATTTATAATAATTATTATCATAAATTGAATTGACGTTCTAAATAATAAACTTCTTTCTAGCTTTAGTTAGAGTAAATTCATCGATTACACACTTTTACAAAAAAAACGTCCTCAAGGTCATCTAGAGGTCAAAATGGTAATATTTTTGAAAGCTTCTGTGGTACAACTTCTCGAGCGACCTACTAACTTGACGGGTACCTATTTAGCTTCTGAGTACTTTTTGGACATAAGAAAGAATCTCTGAATTACGCCCAGGATCAGCGGGCCCAGAGGGGCGAAAGGCGCCATGGGCGTTCTAACTGGCAAATTTAGATTTCCCTGCCAAGTCGTTGAATTTTGACGATACATTTGCTAGTTAATGACGGTCGACCTGGCACTGACACGAGTGACCCTAGAACTTTGCGTGAACATTAACTCCTGCAAGAAAGCAATAGTCATACCCATATAAAAAAAGGAGATGTAAACAATATATCGAACTATCGTCCAATATCACTATTGCCCATCCTCTCTAAGATTTTGGAAAAGTGCATGGCAACTCAAATGACAAATTTCTTGAGGAAAATAAAATGTTTTCAAAATCGCAGTTTGGCTTTCGTAAAGAGAGAAATACTGTTTCAGCAATACTTGATTTTTTGTCTGGTGTTATGAATTCCTTTGACGAACTGAAATATCGTAATGTGCTTTTTTGCGATCTTAGCAAAGCGTTTGACTGTGTCTCCCACAGTCTACTCGAAAAACTTAAATGCTACAAGTTCAGTGAAACGAGCATATCAATGTTAAAATCATATCTTTCTAATAGAAAGCGGGTAGTAAGGTTGGGCGGTGTGTCATCAGCTGAGGGTACGGTTGACATAGGGGTGCCACAGGGTTCGGTCCTAGGACCACTATTATTCTTAATATTCATAAATGACTTGCCACTGTTTGAGTCCCTGGAGAATGTTGAGGTTAGATTGGAGGAGGCAAGGTCAAGGGGTGCTAAGTGGTTTAATGATAATGGTCTTCTTGATGATAAAACAAACAAAGTGCTCTTTACTTTACGAAGCACAAATAATGTAAATAGTAATGGTGCAAAATTTCTAGGGAACATATGGACCCCAAATTTAGGTGGGATTCACAGGTAGATAGTGTTGCAGGTAGACTGCATAGTAGTGTATTTGTTCTTCGTAGTCTGAATGGATATGTATCGGAGACGACACTGAGAATGGTATATTTTGCTATATTTCATTCAGTAATGTCCTATGCTATATTAGCATGGGGATATGCCGCAAATATAGATAGGATTTTTAAACTGCAACGAAAGGCAGTTAGAATTTTAATTGGACTGGGCTGGAGAGACGACTGTAGAGGGGCCTTTATTCAGTCAAAGATCTGAACTTTCCCATCACACTACATTTTGGAATCCTTACTTTATGTAAAAAAATCCAATCAGTACCTTACCCACAGAGAAATTCACGACTATGATACCCGGGGTAAAGATGCCCTGCTAACTACCAGATGCAGACTGCGGAGGTGCCATCAGGGTCGCCTTGATTTTATAGCAGTAAAACTATACAATAAATTTTCACTTCATATAAGGCAATTGCCACTTGAAAATTTAAAAAACAGTCAAATGTATACTTATCTCTAATGCATTCTTCAGTGTTGAGGAATATCTGGATTTTAATTTAGTAATTGAAAAAAACAAAAATCGTTTTGGGGTTTTTTTTGGGGCGCTGAATCCAAAAATTTCACAGCGGAAACGACTCCCCGAACCCCCGGTGCACCGTAACCTGGCCCTGAACGCCATCTCCGTGGCTCTCTCCCAAAATTCACGCGGGGAAGGAGAGAAACTTGGCGCCCGGGGTTTTTTTGGGTCGCTGAATTTAAATGTGACATGGGCGAACACCCCCCGGACACCTGGTGCTGCGGAACCTGGACGTGAACGTCATTCCCGAGAATTTTTCTGACAAGATCGCCGAAAACAACTCGAAAATCATTGTAGGGGCGTTTTCGACGAATGAAATTTGGAGTAAGCGCCCCAAAAAACGCCTCTACAATGATTTTCGGGCGGTTTTTGGCGATCTTGTTGAAAAATTTTCAGGGATGACGTCCACGTCCAGGTTCTGCAGCACTAGGTGTCCGGGGGGTGTTCGCCCATGCCACATTTAAATTCAGCGATCCAAAAAATCCGCGGGCATCGAGTTTCTTTCCTTCCCCGCGTGAATTTTGGGAGAGTCACACGGAGATGACGTTCATCGGCGTTCCTGAGCTCCAGGTCGGCTTTGGGTCAATTTGAACATCATAATCGTGATCAGCGACCTCAAAAACCCCCGGGAATCCGATTTGGGCCAGTTCTGACTCATATTTACAAAGTTATTAAATCTTCGAAAAGCCGTCTCAAAAAAATGCATTTTTTGAATTATTTTTTGGCTGCAGCAATGCAATTTGCGGTTTGTATAAGTCACAAAGTAGGTACATTTTTTATAAAAAATTTTGGAAGTGCTCCTTGCCTCGACTAAGAACTTTTTTGTTTGCTTCGACATTTTATGTTATCAAATGTGACTTTTTCAATACACAGAGTTTGTCATAAATAAGAAATCCCGAAATTTGGACATAAGGAACCGATTAGTGAGGTTCCTCTTACACTAAATATTTAGCAGGTATTAAAAAATATATTATTATTGTGTTTACTTTTTAAGTAAAATTATGTTATCTAATATGTTGCAAATAACATAAAAGAATTTTTTTAAATTAAGCAGTTCCGTACCCAAGCAGCAATTTTAGTCGTTACTACCACGCCCCGACTATTGTTGGGAACTCTAAAGTTGTGTTTACTAGTGACGGGAACGTTGTCGCAACGATCCCATTACGTGTCTACGACCAAAATGGGGAACATTTTGAAGGTGATGGTTTCATAAAATTTACCACCTTGGAATTTAAACCGGTACGTCGCACTTATGTTCCAGCTACGTGGCGCTACTTTATAAGATTTGTTCCCGCCTACTTTACTTGGCCTATTTGCTTTTTCTTTGTCTTACATATTCAGAAACATTTTAATAGCATCTTCCGTCGTTATTTAGCCTCGTTAGCTATAATGGAAGTAATATTTTTATGTTTAAGTAAATATTATCGCTTGTAGGGGTACGAAAAACTTTGCTGCACAAGCTCAGAGTACATAAAAATTCAAAACGATTAAAAAATTTCTGTGAAATGTGATGTCGATAGATTCATAAAAATAACGCGCCCTCTTCAAAACATATTTTTTAGCACTTTTTTCGGGCAGGCAATAATAAAAATGTATAAATTTCCCGAAAAATGTTTTTTTAACATTTCTTCTAATTATATGATTTTATTTTCGCTTTAATTTATGTTTTTTTGTGATTTTTTGACGATTTCATAATTGTAATATCATAAGGAAATTAAAATAAATGTAATGGCGTCCTACATTTTGTCAGTAAATATGGCGCATTTTTACAGAAATTACTTCTAAGTGGTATTTACTACATAAGGTGTTTGAAAGATTTTCCACTTTACTGTAAGTAGCGGCCACTACACATTTAACACTTTAAAGTCATTATTACCATTAAGTGGAATATTTGTTGTAGATATTTCAAACTATATAGTCGCGATAACTACAATACCATCTCAAAGTTCCCGAAGCCACGATAAAGTTCCCATTGTCACTATAAAGTTCCAATTGGAACTTTAACCTATAATTAATTAGTGCATTGTAGCAGTTTGTGCGGGCTGCACATATTTTAACCGTCACAAAAAGCCATAAACTGTTTGAACACCAAGAAGTACTCGAACGAATAATGCCGACTGCCGACAACGGGTAGATATTTTTGTCTTTATAAAGTGACCCTTACTTAAAGTGATTTTTTTAAGTAATTCGAACTTTGTGGTAATTTTAAGACAGTGGGTAGGAAAAATTACTGTAAAGCATTTTTCGTGAGTAGCGAGGGACTTAATTTTACCTTAAATATTACTACATAGTTCCACAACTTTAAGGAATTTTAAAAGTAGCAACGACATCGTAGTTACTTTTAACGCTACCATAAAGTTATAAAAACTTTAAAGTGATATACCGGCAACAGGACAAAGTTACTGGAACTATCGAATATTACTTTTAAGTCTTTGCTACTTTAAAGTTATTTTACATAGTAACAGTCTCGTACCAAAAACTTCAAAAGCTACCTAGAAGTACTGAAACTATTAGGTTCCAAATTGTAGTAATAATAACTACAAAATTACCAAAAAAGTCTAAATAAGAGTAGGAAAAACTTGAAAGTCATTTTTTTAGTAATAATTACGTAACAACTTATTCAAAGTTCCGTTCTCGGTTTCTGCTACTTTGATGCTGCTTGGGTACATTAACTAAGTATGCACTTTCATAAAACTTGGATTTCAATTAAAAAAATCATTGATAACGTCATATTATCTCAAATTTAGGACATACTGTATAAATATTTCTATCCTAGAAAAGAGCGCAGCTAAAAATACTGCTTGATAGTGTGATTGCTAACTTTTTTTTACTTTTTGGTGCACATATTTTATTTAAATAGTATATTCGAACATAATTTTATAAACTTAGTTGTAAGTAATTTATCATTTCAAAATATAATTACCTAAATCTTTTGAATCCACAATATCCGACTCACTCTCCACATTATTATCAAAGTGTTCATTCATTATCTCGTTTGTCTCAACAGATTCTAGAGAATAATCCAGGTCACTATCTTTTTCTTGTTTTATATCCATATCAGCTGCCTCTATATCAAATTTGGAAATGGTATGGACTGTTAGCTGATCACTGGAATAATTGTTTAAAATAGGTTTCCCATTTACTGATTCAAGACTATCAGCATGGATTTGAAGGTGGTTGAGGAGTTCATTTTTATCTTGGGTTTCATAGTTGCAAAATTTGAACTTTTCCTGATCTTGACTGTCTCGGTCTTCAGTATATTTGAAATTATTAGCTGAACAGAGAGTGTCATAATAATCAGGTTCTTTTTTAACATCTATTTCCTCTTTAATAATATCTAAATCAACTATTTCTGCCTTTATACATTTTGTCATGTTATCTTTTACATCATCAGAGGTTTCATCAAGTCCATTTTTATCATCTTCAGGGCTAAAAGATAAAATAGAGTACAATCAAATGCTAATAAAATAAAATTCAATTGAGTTCAGTATTATACACAGTAATTGAAGTTTTTTCAACAATTTTTTTAAAGAGCAATGATAATAATGTCAGTGGCGACTGGTCATTTCTGACGATGGAGAAAGGCGGAGGGACACAAAACAGTGATATTGAAAATGTGTTTTAAGTAAACCTTTCTGTATTCTGTAGGTCAAATTGTCTAAAATAAATCAATTAGATTTTTTACCCCTAAACTAGTGAAGAAATTGGTAAAGAAACGCTTGATGGCTTTTTTGATTAAACATGGATTGCTCTGTATTGAGCAATTTTTGGGTTTCAGAAGACGGTTGGTACCCATGATGCTATTTTTTCATTTCTTAATCACTCATACTTAAGCCTTAATGGGAATGAGAGAGCAGCGGCGGTATTCTGTGACCTATCAAAAGCATTTGATTGTGTGGATCATCGAATTTTGCTTTTGAAACTTAGTAAGTATGGAATAAGGGATAAGGCCTTGGAATGGTTTAAGTAATATTTGTCTCATCGCACGCAGTTTGTAAAATTTAATAACAGTTTCTCTGATCAGCAAATTGTAGCATGCGGTGTACCCTAAGGTTCTGTTTTAGGTCCCCTGCTATTTCTTTTATATATTAATGATCTACCTCATATTGACGTGTCAGGGTCATTTACACTTTTTTGCTGATGATCTTACAATTCTCTGGACAAATAAGGATTCAATGCTGCTGAAAAAGATGAGGAATGAAGATTTAATTAAGGTAAATAAGTTGATGGATGCTAGCCGTCTGTCTTTTAATATTAAAAAGACTAATGTTTTAAGTTTTAAATGTTGTCTACATGACATTTTTTCGGGTGATCAAACCTTAAAAAGCTAAAAATGTAAATATTTTTTTTAATATTTTTTTTTGATAGAAAATTTAAAAAATTTGATTACCACTTTTTTCGACAAAAAAAATTTTCCCCCAATTGCTATGCGGGGTGATTTCGGGGGGAATTGGATGAGATCGCAAGAAGTGCATATTTTGCGCTGATTGAATCTTATCTACGATAGGGAAACTGTTTTTGGAGGTTTGTCCACAATATTTTTTAATTTTTTGGGGAGAAAAAACGGTAGATATTTTTTTTAAAAGTAGGATTTGTGATTCATGTAGACCCTTTTTTAAAAAAAAAAAAAACCCCTTTTTTTTTTTTTTCCCCAAAAAAAAAAATTTTTCCAAAAAAAACCCCCCCCAAAAAATTAATTTTTTTAAAAAAAAAAATTTTTTAAAAAACCCCAAAAAATTTTTTTGGGGGGGTTTTTTTTTAAAAAAAAGGAAAAAAAATTTTTTTAAAATTTTTTTTTTTATTTTTTTTTTTTTTTTTTTTTATTTTTTTTTTTAAAAAAATTTTTTTTTTTTTTTTGTTTTAAATTTTTTTTTTAAAATTTTTTTTTTTTAAATTTTATTGTTTTTACCATCCAACTTTAATACCAGTTTTAGGTATCATTCTTTTTTTTTTTTTTTAAAAAAAAATTTTTAAAAAAAAAATTTTTTTTTTTTTTTTTTTTAAAAAAAATTTCCGAAAAAACCCCCTTTTTTTTTTTTTTTTTTTTTTTTTTTTTTTTTTTTTTTTTTTTTTTTTTTTTTTTTTTTTTTTTTTTTTTTTTTTTTTTTTTTTTTTTTTTTTTTTTTTTTTTTTTTTTTTTTTTTTTTTTTTTTTTTTTTTTTTTTTTTTTTTTTTTTTTTTTTTTTTTTTTTTTTTTTTTTTTTTTTTTTTTTTTTTTTTTTTTTTTTTTTTTTTTTTTTTTTTTTTTTTTTTTTTTTTTTTTTTTTTTTTTTTTTTTTTTTTTTTTTTTTTTTTTTTTTTTTTTTTTTTTTTTTTTTTTTTTTTTTTTTTTTTTTTTTTTTTTTTTTTTTTTTTTTTTTTTTTTAAAAAAAAAAAAAAAAAAAAAAAAAAAAAAAAAAAAAAAAAAAAAAAAAAAAAAAAAAAAAAAAAAAAAAAAAAAAAAAAAAAAAAAAAAAAAAAAAAAAAAAAAAAAAAAAAAAAAAAAAAAAAAAAAAAAAAAAAAAAAAAAAAAAAAAAAAAAAAAAAAAAAAAAAAAAAAAAAAAAAAATATATATATATATATATATATATATATATATATATATATATATATATATATATATATATATATATATATATATATATATATATATATATATATATATATATATATATATATATATATATATATATATATATATAAAGTGTTCTTATTTGTCACAGGTATTAATTTTCCTTCCTCGGTTATAAAATATATAGCTTGCTGTGCTTCTTCACTTAAATGTCTCGAAATTTCACTTAAGATTTCTGTTGCTAAGTTAACATTTTCTTTGATATTTATTTCAGAACTTTTTCTTGCAAAAAAATCTAAAATTTTTGAGTCTCTTTTACCTTGTTAACAGTAATAACAATTGAAGGAAATACTACTTTATTTTTGTCAATACCAACTGAACTAATATTAACATATATTTAAATGTCAAGTTCAAGTTAGAATCTATTGAAGCTGAACCAACGACACTAGGAAGTGGAGACTCTACAATATGAACAAAGCAAACAAAATTTACTGTTTTTGTTACATACCAGCCTGGGAGAGTATTATTTATTATAGTTTCATACACAGAAGCTGATTGCACACTTTCTGCAAGTGCATTTTGTATTAAAATATTTTCTCGCTTAGCTTTTTTTTGGCTGGGGCTTTGTTGATAAAAACATTTTGCTTTTGAAAGGTATTGTGGACATTCTGGTAGCTGATTTGGGACAACACCTAAAAAATTAAAATTGGGTGTATTACATTACTAAGAATGAGATTAGTAACCAAATATTCTTATTTTTTATTCTATTTAATATATATAAATTTTATTATTTGATCTACCTTTAGCAAGTCTTGGAATCTTTAATCGAGCCGTTAACAATTCCCCAGTTCTTTCTACATAAAAAGATGTTTCCCTTTCAATTTCATGGGGCTGAAAGTGTAATTCGCACACCTACAAAAGGCACTTAATACAATATCAATACTGAAGCTAAGAGAATAAATGTTTTTACCTTTGATGCTTTTGTTGGTTTGAAGTTTGCTCGTTTTATAGCTTGTACCCACTTTTCCTGTTCTTTGGGATCCTGTGGAAAACTAAAACAGGATACTTTAGGCTGCCCAGGATAATTTCCCTTGCAAAAAGGAACACAACAAAGGTGAGGCATAGTTGATTGATCACAACACTAGAGCACTAAAATTTTATTGGTAAATTGTAAAAAACATTAGAGGTACAAAAAAACTTACACTTTTAGGTTATGTCACTACCAAAACACTAGTTTTTTTGAGATTTGTATCAGTTACACAATTCTAAAAACACTAATAATATTTTTGACAGTAATTCTTTATATTCAAAATACAAAAATAATGAAATAAAACTCCTACACTACAATAAAGCCGATAACCAAAACCAACTGACAAAATTCAATTATATCCAGGTATGAACAGCTGATCGACTAAATAAAAGTCTGTGCGCAGGCTATTCTATTATAGATGGCAGTGGCTAGAGCTTTTAAACTGTCATTAGGCATAGTGTTGCTAAAATGTATTTAAAACAGAAAATAAAAAAGGATATATAATGACAAATCATTAATAGCCATTTATGGTACTAGTGTGTTATTATACATATAAGTTACACAAGAAAAGTTTTCTCGAGTGACTAATATGTAATAACACACTTGTTCCATACAATATTTTATCCAAAACTGTCATATTATTATAATATAAAGTTAAAGTAAAATAAATAGAAAAGATTTCTGAAATAAAAAAAATTCCCTGTAGTATATTTCTAATTTGTCAGATTATGTGACATAGTAAATAACAGGTGGATTTTTCTTGCAATTTTTTGAAGAATGTTGGGGTTTTGTAACTAAGGTGATTGTTTATTTAAAAAAAATTGATGTTCATAAGTCACTAGTGAGATAAAATTTATAACTCACTACTTTATCTCACTAGTGAGTTATGGGTCACTTTATTCGTCTAAATTTAGATCTATAATAGACGTATAATATGACAGTTTTGGATAAAATGATTTATTCTTTTTAATGATTATAACGGGTTTTAACAATATAAAAAAAGTAGGTAACGCTACAGAATGAAAACTTAGTAACATACAGAAGTAGGGATTTAATGAGACAGTTATGTAATAAAAAATAAAACTAGAACAGGATGGCCAGGAGAAAGAACAACCTCAAGAAAAGCAACAAAATATACATCCTACTTTCAGACCCTTCAGAAGATATGAACGAAGTTAAGGAACATAATCCCATTTGGCAAGTTATTTTACTCTAAATGGTTACGGATTCAATATTAAAATAGAGGACAGTTAGTGTCTAACCAAGAGAGTATTAAAGATTTTACTATTTTTTAAGCATGAGATAATCCTGTTTTCTAGCCATTCTTAAAAGTAAGTTGTTCAAATAGTTTCAAAAATTATACTTAAATCTAGATCTTAACAAAAACAGCAAAATAGAATTTCACACCTGGAAGAAACTGTCGAGTGTTCCATATTTCTGTTTTATCCTAATGTTGGAATTTCCAAGTCATTAAATTAAACAAAATTGCTGTCGGTCATCCATTCATTCATTCTTTCCATAAATTCATAATTAAGTTTATTGGAAACATTTTGTAAAATAATTCAAAATTTGAAAGAAATACAAAAACACTTTTTGACAACTATTTTTCATCTTTTTTTTGGTCTGGGCCTAAAGCGATAGCAACTATATGGAACTTCGAGCATACACCTGTAGGGTCATCTTTGCAACGCAAACAAGTGTGTGATCATTTGGTGTGAGAGAAAAAGTGGCCTTATAAGCTCTTTCTTTCGCTCTACGTGCTGGATTGGTCGGTTGGGAGGGGTATGAACTCAGCTCTGCGTGCCGATTGGTGGGCGAGTTATATACCCGTTCCAATCAAGTACGTTGAGAGAGAGAGAAAGGTTATACTGCTTTTATTCTCGCACTGGCAACAAAGCTGCCTCTAGAAGGTATATGTTCAAAGAGTTGGTCCACAACAACCTACAGCCTTGGAGCCTACAGCTTTATGTTATTGAGCCAAATATAATTATCACTTGGCAACACCGCATACTCTTAATGTCTGTCAAAAAGCATGTGTCGTTTTTGATTTCGTTTTTGGTTGATGCCTGCCATTTTTTTAGAATTCAGTTTATACAGTTAAATTTAAAATAGGTTATTTCTTCAGTTAGAAACATGTTCGAAGCACATGAAATAAACGCAGAGCACAAGGATTTAATCCATGATGTAGCCTATGATTATTATGGCGACCGAATGGCTACATGCTCCAGCGATCAGTATGTAAAGGTATGTAAACAAGCACGCTTATCAAAATTAAATTATTTTTTGCTCTTAAAAAAATTAAGTATTTGATTTTTTGCCCACGCTGAGATAAACAATGTTTTTAAGCATCCAAACAAGGAAAGGAAATAAAAATAATTAGTATTATTGATCTAATTTGCAAGATTATTTTTCAGCATAGTTTCTTAAACCCTTTTGGATTTAGCAGATAAGTTGCCCCTAAAATATTGAACAAAATTATACCAGCACCTCCTTTCAGACACAGTTCCCTCTGAGGTTTAGTGATGAAATCGTTTTAAATAGGGTATAAAAACAAGAGACTTTTTGTAAAAATGGTAATTGTCTCGAAAGTTGCCTCCTCTCCGATTTTGACCAAATTTGGTTTACGGGGGTTTTTTGGGGCGCTGATTACGAATCTGCAAATTTTTTTTTCGGCAACGTTTCGTTTACGAGATATTCAACATCAAAGTTAAAAATCAAACTAACCTAATTTTCACTATATTCCCCCTTCTTTTCGTACAGAATTCTTTATTGTTACACTAAAGTGGCACACAATATTTTATAAACACCTTTTAAAACCTTGTATTTTTATTTATTTTACATCTTTTTTCCATTAAATTGCGAACTTTCAAGTTCAAATCCAGCAGCCACATTTGTTTACAAAAAGGCTAGTGTATACATGGTTGCCTACACGTTGCGGCGGGTGAAAGTGGAGGTTTACAATTAAATGGAAAAAAATGTAAAATTAATATAAAAACAAGTTTTTAAAAGGTGTTTGTGAAATAGTGTGTACCAATTTGGTGTAAAAATCAAGAATTCTGTGCAAAAAGAAGGAGGAATAGTGTAAATAAGGTTAGTTTGATTTTCAACTTTGATGATGAATATCTCAAACAAACGTTGCCGAAAAAAATGTTTGCAGATTCGTAATCAGCGCCCCAAAAAACCCCCGTATACCAAATTTGGTCAAAATCGGAGAGGAGGCAACTTTCGAGACAATTACCGTAAAAATAAATATTTCAGTGTCAAAACTAAGAATTTCCCCTATAGGTATGGGATCGCCATGCTGAGGGCAAATGGACCCTGACTTCCAGTTGGAAAGCACACAGTGCCTCTGTTTGGAAAGTAACATGGGCCAATCCAGAATTTGGGCAGGTTTTGGCTACTTGTTCTTTCGACAGAACAGCAGCAGTGTGGGAAGAAATTGGTAAGTTGAAGTTATTTACTTTAATGTAGCTATCTTTCATATTTTGATGCTGTTTTAAACTTAAAACATCATACAGATAAATATGATCTAGGGCTTGTAGGTATAAGTACCTCTCATTTTGCTGTTTTTAAAATATTAAATGAGAGACCTTACTGAACAGAATATATAAAAAGCATAAAATTGGTGCAGGATGTAGTGTTTTTTTACAACATTTAGCTAAAATTATTTCAAAATTTTGATCATTTCAAAAGGTTTTTTTGTGAATACCCCTGGTATGATTCTTACACTATGTTTTTTGCCAGTTAGTAAAATTATTAAAAAAGACCTGCTACAATATTTTAATAAATACGCTAAAAAAAAGCACTCGGAAGCTTAAATATTCAAAGCTCAGTATTTATACAATTTCTAAATCAGGTAAAAGAAGTTTACTAGTTCAATATGCTTTTTTTTGGCACCAACACCATATACCCTAAACCAATGGGAGAATGAGTAAAAAAAAGGAAATTTTAGATATCTTTTTATATATGATTAAGATATCATTGAGATGTAAGGATTTACCAAATAATTTTAATTATCATTATTATTGATTTTTAAAAATATTTTTTCAAGCCTGTTGACTTTATTATTACTGTATTTTTAGTTGGAGATACTCCAGGACCTGGTAAAAGAGGCACCAGACATTGGGTTCGCAGAACAAACCTGGTTGACTCTAGGACTTCGGTTACAGATGTGAAATTTGGTCCGAAATCGCAGGGTTTGCAACTAGCAACATGTTCGGCAGAAGGTAATAATAACTTTAAAAGAATTAGATCATTTTAAAAAATATTGGATCCAGGTTATAGCCAATATTAATAGTAATAATAGAACCTTATGACAATATCTTTAAAAATATGGGTTCCTTGTTATCAAATTTTACTTTGCAAAATTTTGTAATACATAAAATTGGTTTAGAAAAATAACTTTTGTTTTTAATTGTCCTATAAAATATATACAGTGTAATCAAAAAAGTTTCAAAAATTGTTTTTTTTTGTTATTGGAATATTTAATACAAATTTTTTAGAAACTACTTGTGCATGTCAAATAACCTAAAAAGCATTTTGATATTTGTCACTGAACTGCAGTTTTGGTGGAAAATTTGAAAAATGTGATAATACATATTTTTAAAATAGAGTTTAGCAGTTAAAGTGTTTAAAATTTAGTGGTAAAAACAAGTAAAATTTAATAATTTCAAAGAAAAATATTAACACTCATGAAATTATGATTTTTGTGAGTTCATAAATTATATATTTTTTAGCAATAATTTTATTATTATCAATTATATAATTTTAAATAAAAACAAATTATTTTTTTATCATTAATACATACTTGTTTCAATGCCCTGTATCTCAAGGCGAATACTTGATAGCAGCACTTTGAATGTAATGGTCAATTATTAACAAAGAGATGTGTTTTTGAACACATTGTCCAATAGCTTGTTAGCAGAAATTCTTATTTAAATGAAAATATGGGAATCATCTCTAGGCATCTCTGACAATATTTTTATTTGTGTTTTTTATATTTTTGTTTTTCATCTTGTTGGGGCAATTATAATTATTATTAGTACTACTGATAAGTCAAATGGAATATCATATGTACTAGTTTTAAGTGAATTATTGTACAGCTTTTTGGCTTTTCAATAAATATTAATTTGATTTGATTTGGTGGCCAAGAAGTTTAAAATTAAAGGTAATTTTATTGTTCAAGTTTAATGTTTTAACGGTTTAAACCTAAAGTATTAAATTAAACCTTTATACTAAAGCAAGATATTTAAAGTGCCACTCTCAAATAGTTTTGTTTACACAAACAGGGCACCGTATCTACTAAATTTATTTTTATTTTATTGAAGAATAAAAAAAATAAATATTTTTTAAAATTATTTAAAATTTCATAATAGTTACCAATAAAATGATTTCTAGTGACAAAAGAAAAAACTATAATATATATACAGAGTGTAAAAAGTAAGATGCTCACGATTTTAATGGGCGATAGTGGAGCCCAAAACAAGTCAAAAAAGCCAAGAACACGTGGGTCAAAAGTTAATATGGCTTTTCAAAGGTTAAAAAATTTGGCAACACCGCCCGTTTCATCGCAGCGAGTCGAACGATTTTTGTGAGGTTTTACATATTTACACTTTTTTTTTTTTAATACTGATTTTTTTATTTTGATATTTAATTTGGAGTTAAATTAAAGTAAAAAACAATAATTTGTTGTTTGGTTTTTATTTGTAATTAAAAAATAATTGTACTTACCACAATATTAGCCTAAATATTCATTTTAAGAACACAAATTATTATCTTTTCAAACAGCACTTTTTTATTTTATTGAAGAATAAGATTTCTTGGTTGCAAAAATTCCGCTTTTAAAACTTTTTGGTACACCTGCACTACGGTTGTCGTAAATTTATAACATATCGGCATATTTTCCTGATTAAAAAACGGACAAAAATATCGCGACAGTACACAAAAAGTACAACTGACGACTCTACGCACAAGGCTTCTTGGCAGCTCTGTTGTCAATTGTTTTTTGAATTTTTAACTGGGGGAAAAAGTATTAATATTTTTTTAAAATTTGTTGATTAAAACATTTAATACTTGGTTTATTTTATTAGCAAATAAATCATCTGATAAGCCATTAAAAGGAAAGTTTTCAGTTGTTAAGCTTTTCAGAAATAATTGCTTCCAAAGTTTGTAACTTTGATATCGTTTAGACAAAAATCTGTCAATTTTGACACATACATATGTCATATGAACTTTTCGACTTGTTTTGAGCTCCACTATCGCTCATTAAAATTGTGAGCATTATACTTTTTGCACCCTGTATATAAATACATGATGTCGCAAAAATTAATATAATTCATATATACAATTAAAATTTTGATAAAATTGATAAAATATAATACACACATTCGATATAAACAAACAATCAAATTTAAATGAAAAACAATTACTAAATGTCCCTGGTCTGTAGTTTTTCCCATAGGGTGGATTGAGGATGTCTTGCACCTGGGAGAGCATCTGGATTACGTTCTAGGCAGTATGGAGTGAGTAGGTTGATATTATTTTCATTTGCAGCGAAACTGTTAGCTAGTCTTTGTAGTCTTTCCTCAATTGTTTCTATATTGCACAGCTCATAGAGAAGAGTATTAGATGGATTGTGAAGTCTGTAAGTCTAATTTTTTAACACCTTGTGACATTTTACGAAGTTACTATCATAACAGCAGTCATGTGACAAGTGTCAAAATGTTTTTTAGGATACTCGACATGCACAACTGTTAACAGGATTAATTTTTTTATATAAACGCCATAATAAAAAAAATAATTAAAACTTTTTTGGTTTTATAACGGAATCGTGGATAATTATATTGATTTTTTTAGGAATTATAAGAATTTACGAGGCACCAGACGTCATGAACCTAAGCCAGTGGACTTTGCAGCATGAAGTGCAGTGCAAGCTACCTCTAAGTTGTCTGGATTGGAACCCCAGCCTATCGAGGTTGCATCCACCGATGATTGCAGTGGGAAGTGATGAAACAGGCGCAACGGCCGGCGGCAAAGTGTTCATTTATGAGTATAGTGAAAACAGTAGAAAATGGATCAAGTTGGATACAATCAATAGTATAACTGATCCAGTGCACGACATATCATTTGCGCCAAATTTGGGAAGGAGTTTTCATATTTTGGGTGTGGCGACAAAGAACGTTAGGATTATTAATTTAACACCTGTCGAGTAAGTAACTCGGTCAACCTCAAAACGGCACATACTTTCCTAAAAATCCTCTTTTTTAAATTATTTAAGTACTTAACAAATATTTAATGGGATAAATTTATTTTTACGTTTCTTTAGTCATTATTTTAATAGAAAACATTAAAAAAAATGTTTTAAAAGGGCGTTAGATTTAAAGAGCCAGGTATGAACTTTAAATAGTAATTGCTTGTAAATTAAATTTTTCTGATATTTAAATAGGCAAGAAAAGAAATTTAATGTATTTTCGAAACAAAATAAATTTTACGCATGGGTTCTTTAAGGTGGTTCACTACTAAAACGGCTTTTCTTAAGAATTGAATGAAATTGAAATATAGGGTTAATAAAAGTGTCTTTTATCTAACTAAAAAAAAAACGAAATTTTTTATCATCTGTGAAGTGAGAGATTAACAAACAAATTGTACATAATTAACATTGTCAATATCTCTCTGTCATGAAAGCTATCATTCATTTCGCCATATCTCAAAAATGGTTTCTACGATATTTTTTAAAAACTAATTTAATGTAAATTAGAGTATTATGGCCAATTGCACCGTTGTGGTTTTCTGTTTCCTTAACTAAGGGACGTTTTGAATGTGACTATTGTCATAATATTTGACACCGTCTCAACGCAACTTAGGTTAAGAAGGACTTAAAACTGCTTAAACCACAGTGGTGCAAACCGCCGTTAGAAAATTGAAATAACCCTAAATTTTTGAACGTTTTGTTAAAAAGATACTGATTCTTAAAATTATACTAGCTCTGTTTGTTATTAGGAAATAGTGTACACAATTTTATTCTTTTTCTACATATTCGCCCTTATGGAAGGTGTATTTTAGGACTAGGTGGGTCCAAAATCTGTAAAATAGTGTATAATATAACTGAATAACAAACAGACCTCATTTGTTTTGTGTACAGTCTTCTACAAAAATAATATTTTCAAGCATTGAGAACCTTGAAACTTTTGGTAAAACGGATTCGATCTTATTTGGAACAGCGCTAAATTTGGAGTCAATTTAAAATACTGTAGTAAAATAGAAAAAATATAATGATCCGTCCTGGTAGAGATCGAACGCTGTTAGAACAACACCAATATGTCACGGTTTTATATCAGTTTGCCATATGAGAACGTGACGTATCGGTGTTGTTCTTACAGCGTTCGATCTCTACTACTCATGTCCCGTTCAACAATCAATTTTTATTGGAGAGAGATGGACGAGTTCGGCATGGATGACATGTAAGAGATGAGTGAACTACCTTATGGCGCATAGCTTACCCTTATAAAATGTTTTTTTATTCCTCAAAGTAAACCAGCACTAACCCATTAGAACAAAAGGAAACGAGAAAAAATGGTTTTTGTTTTAATTTTTAGGGATGAGCAATCTGCTCAAAGTGGCCTCACAAAACTAGAAATCCAGACAGCTGCTCAATTTGATGACCATGGTTGTACCGTATGGAGAGTTTGTTGGAATGTTATGGGCAGTCTTTTGGCATCTAGTGGTGATGATGGGTGTGTTAGAATGTTTAAAAGTAAGAGGATCCATAGTTTTTGCTTGCTATAAATTTAAATAACCAAATTTGATTTCCCATGCAAAGTATAGAAACTATTTTATATGCATGATAAATACTTTGTGAACTACACTGCTCAAAAAAATTAATGTAAAACTTCTCAGTCGATTTGTAACTTTTCAGGCGTTAAATACATTCAGATCAAGCTTACATATTTTAAAAGACACACATTTTCTTACAATAAATCAAAGAATGTATCATTTGAAGAAAAAATAATTAAAAAAAAAATAAATAAGAAAAAACTTACAACCTAAAAAAGGTACAAAAATAAATTGTCAAAAATATAATATATCCCTTTTATTATTTATCCTATCAAAAATATTTGTCTAACTCCTTATATAGACAATTTAAAAAGTTGTATTTTTTGTTCCATAATTTTTTTTTCTCTTATAGTTTTTGAGATATTAATTATTATTTTTAAAATTTAAAACGTCAATATCTCAAAAACTATAAAAGCTACAATAAATTATATCTGACATGAGTTAGGTATTTTTACAAGACCTTTACATTAAGCTATATAACCTTTTTGTTTATAAACACCAAGGTAATATTTTATAAGTTTATTAAAAAGTGTTCCGTTAATTTTTTTAAGCAGTGTATTTTTTAAAGGAAATATTACAGAAAATAAATAAATAACACTGTTTTTATTTTGAACAATAAAATATATTAAAATATTTTTTTCAATAAATTCTATTAAAAAAACACTGAAGCCCCCATAGTTTTAAAATCCAACGACGACCCTCACCCATCAGCCATTGAATAAAAATTATTTTTTATTAAATTTAATAATGTTATGGACTTTTAAAATATTTGTTTAGTTAATAGAATTGTATAAAGCAAGAATTATTTAATTTAGGCTAATACTTTATTGAAATAAAAACCTTAGTTTTTCCCCATTCCGACGGCCATTTTGAAGTGCCCTGAGGGCGCTGGAGGTATCCATTTTTTCTTGCAACCTGTATTAAAAAAATCTTCCAGCTTATTCCAGACTTTTTTTTTTTTTTGCTTTACTATAAAAGGCGAGAGGAGACTTCACAAGGGCCAGTGTTTAATTGACTTTCGAAGTACTCAATTTATGACCATAGATAACCTAACTTTAGATATTTTGGGCTAACCCGCATTTATAAAAAAGTTTGGACCTCGCGCACTAAACAAACGATGGTGCCTTTAACATGCGTATTTAAAAAAAGCAGGACCAGTCCCGGTCTCAGAAATTTGTATGTCATTAATTAATTTTATTAAATATTTTTTTTATATATTTAGATACTAAATTTTTTTTATTTAGCGTTTCTATACATATATAAATTATTTTAAAAGTAAATAAAAAAGGTAACAAAATTAATATTGAAAAATGTAAATAAAAAAAATAGGGGCTAATAAAAGATAGGGTTAAAAATTTAAACCCAAATATTTCAAGCCCCAGTTTTTGTACCCCTAAAAGGGTTTTTGAAAACTGTTAGAATTTAGAAACGCGTGACTGTCGACTTTCCCGGTTTTATGTAATTCAAAAACGACGAAGTTTGAACCTTTCTATATATAAAAGGGTTTTTGTTTTGTTTGGGGGATCAGTAAAGGGATCGTGAATACACTGTCACCTGTTTTTTTGGAATGGGTTTATTTGACGGGGGACTTGCATAGGGCCCCTTTACAATAAAGGGTTTTTTTAAATTGGAACATATTTTATAAACAGAAGGGAAAAAAAATGTTTATACAAATAACGTTAACTTTTTTCCTGCTTACATTTTTATGTTTTCGATAGCGGTAAAAGGATATTTTAAACATTTTAAAATGTATTTATAAAAAAACGAGACAAGCGGCTAGAGTTCGGCCGGGGATTTTTAGCATGACCAATCAGAATAATAGCTGGTGGCGGGCATTTTAAAATTTAAAAATTGGCCCGCTGTGGGAAAAAGGAGTGTATGTAAAAAAAAATTTTTTGGAAAAAAAAACTTTTTTAAATCATGAGCGTTAGGTTGTTATATTAATTTAAATAATGTGAAATTCATGGCTATTTTTTTGAAGTGTTTTTAAAAAGGGAACTAAAATGCTTAATTTTTTGGCATGTGCATTTTTTTTCAGAAACTTGAATTGGGAAAAATAAATGCTTATTACGCCCGTCGCCCATAATTTTACTCCCCATTTATTTTAATTATTACCCCAGATTATATTTTTTTTATTTTTTTAGTCGGAATATGGCAGAACATCTGTGGTTGAAAGTCGTGGAATGTTGGGTTACATAAGGTAACAGTTCGATGAGTTTTTTTTAAAAGGGGTGGGGTGAATCTATTTTTTTTTTCCTATATACAATATCTTAAATAAATGGATATTTTTACTCGTATCCGTTCGAAAACCATACGAAAAAAAATACTACAATTAAAATTTTAAAATTTTTAAAATTTGGGTATAAATTAGAATATTTTTCCTTTTCCCTTTTCCAAAAGGGAATGCCCCAAATAAGGTAGTTGTTTGAAAAGGAAAATAAGCATTTTTTTGCCCCTAGACTTGTGTCACTCTGTCAACTCAACTTATTTTACGCATTTTTTAAATATCCCCCCTTTTCCCAAAATAGCTGCCAAATGTTTTATACTTTTAAACGCGTACAGACATAATACAAAACAAAAAAGTTTAATTTTAATGTTTCAAAAAAAATTTAAAAACCACATATCAGAATCTAAGTAAAAATTTTTGGGATTTGAACAACATATTTAAAGAAATATTAATTTTTTTTTTTCTAAGGAAGGCTTGCATTTTGGTATTATTTTTTTTGTCAGTTTTTTTTTTGGTTGAAAAAAGTCTTTGTTGTGGCTCCATATGTTTGTTAGATCCCTTTTTTTTACATATTTCTTCTTTACATGGATCCATTTTTTTTAAAAATGGCATTGTTTTTTTTCATAACTTCTCCCCAGTTGATTTTAGGTTTTTGATTTGATTTTTTAATAAAAGATAATTGTTCTTCATCAGCATCGTACACCATGTCCTTAAATGTTTCCACCAAATTATTTCTCAAACATCTACATTTTCTTTAAATTTTTTCAGTTTTTTTACCTAATTCTGTTAGAATTATCTTCCCCTTTTATCATCAAAACAATCTGTTTTTAAACGGTATTACACTTTGGATTAGTTCCAATATTTTTTTGTTTTAATCCTACTTCCAGCAAGTGAATATTTTTTTAACATATTCCATTGAAATTATCAATGCATGTACAAAGTAAAATTGTGGATACAATGATTGCATTCATTGCATCTTATGTGACTTTTACATTCTTCTTTATTTATTTGAAAAAAGAGTTTGTGGTGAATTTGAATTTGGGGCCCAAATCCAACCACCATCATATTCGACTATCAAAGTATAATCATGTTCTAGACTTGCCTTGTGTCTCTTCCTAGATTTTGAGTTTACTTTTAAATTTTTCCTTTAATGTGTTATTAGTTGATCAAATAGACGATCTCGTACAAATTTTTGAAGAACAAATAGCATGTGGTCTAAACGTTTAATTTTTTCTTGTGACAGTAAATCTTTTTTAATAGTTGGGGTTGCATCCTTTCAAGATGCATTTGTATTTACACCATCAATAGTCTAAAAAAAAAGGCCCATGATTCAACAATTTTTTCATAATTTTAAAAAAATATTCTCCAAATTTTTTGGTTTCCTTTTTTCCCCAAAAAAATTTTCGTTTTTGCTTCTACAAATAAAGAAAAAAAATTGTTCTGATCAGTTTCTTCCATCAGAGTTCTAAGAATTTTGTACACTTGTACCTGTTCTTCTTTATTTTGAATTTTCATAAAATTTTTTGCCCATGCTTTGTCCACATGCCATGAGCAAAAAAGACCCTCTTTGCTAAAGGCATTATAGATCTAAAACCTTAAAAAAATGATTCACCCCTTCAGACATGAAATTGTCTACTAAAATTTCACCTATTCTCTCTTTTTTTTTTAAAAACAAAATTTTTGACAAAAGAGAATCAGATCTATTAAAATTGGGAATGCACGGGGAAACCCTTGATGAAAATCATCTATAACTAGAACAGTTATCAGTTAAAAAATCATATTGATTAAGGCCGTGTGTGCCATCTATACATATTGTATCCGTGCCATTTTTTTTAAGTATCTCTTGTTGTGCTTGATTCATTAAAATGAGGGCAAAATCCTGATCCTCAAGAGTAAGGAAACTCTGTAGAGCTCTGCCCGGGGCTTGTAAAATAACCCCGAGGGTTGTACAGTTATTATTTAACTCCTCTTTGATCCAACATTCAATACTCAATGCATCATTTCTGTGCCTCTGATGATGCCCATGAAATTGAAGCCCCTTTTCTATATTGGAAATATCTTTTCTGGTGAGTAAATGCACTCTTTGCAATGGTTCACCTGTAAAAAAAAAATAGTCAAATTAAAAATTTTTTTAAAAATTATAAAATTTTCATATTCTGACAAAAATTTACTATTATTTTTACCTTGAAAAAAAGAGTTCGACAATCATCCAGGATTTTATCAAATAAAAGCCCCAATGAGATTTTTTTGGCTATTTCAATTCTTTCTTTCGCTGTAAAGGTGTTATATGTTCCAATTCTAATTTTTTGAACATGAGTTTTACATTGATATGATATATATTCCATCTTGTTCCTGTAACAACAGTTGAAAATTATTGCATTGTAATAGGTAAAATAACTGAATATGCGCTAACATATTTAAAGCCTACTTACTTTCCTTATATTTGATTTCAGCAGGACAGTAGGAATTTATTTTACAGCTCCCTTTTAATTTTAAAAAATCTCTGTTTGCTTTCCCTTTGGATTATAATACTGAGATCTATGACATGCTAAAATTTGACTTCTAACAGTTCTATCCTTGTGTTTTTCCCCAGTGGAAAAAATTTAGGAATTTTTTTTCTTACCGGGCCCCAGCCGATTTTATTGAAATTTTGTATACTGGGGGTTTTTTGGGGGTGATCACGAATCTTTAAGTCAAATTTTTCCGGACACTTTTAGTTTTTTGAGTTATAACGCCCCACTCGGACCTAACCTCAAATGTACAAACTTTTCAAAAAATTCCCCCTTCTTAAAAATGGGTTACAGCCGGAAGATTTTATGAAAATAAATTTTTTATTTTTTAAAAATAAATTTAATTTCACCTTTATTTAACAAATATTTTTAATAAAAATAGAACAACAAAAAAATTATTTTTTTTTAAAAATATCAACAAAATTGTCTAGTGATTTGAGAGTTTTATGTTGGTACGCCAGACACTTGCGAAACAATTAAATGGCCTACTATATATAAATATGTATGTATAAATTTGAAATATTATTATTTTCATTTTTTTCGATTTAAATTTGAAAAGGAAGCCATTCAATTGTTTCTTAAATTTTCCAATATAAAAATGTCTTCACTAGACAATTTTTTGACATTTTTAAAAATAAAAATAATATTTTGTTTTGCTATTTTAAATTAAAAAAATTTGTTAAATGGGAGGTAAAAACACATTTTTTTATAAAATAATAGGGTATTTTCCCTCTTCAATTTTTGGGTGTAATCAGTTTTAAGAAAGGGGGAATTTTAGGAGTTTTACAATTTTTAGGTTTGGTCCCAGTGGGGCGTTATAACCAAAAAAATAAAAATGTCCGACAAAATTTGACTTCAGATTCGTGATCAGCGCCCCAAAACCCCTATACAAAATTTTTAAAAAAATCGGCCGGGGGCCCCGGGAAGTAAAAAATTACCCCGAAACAATGTCCATATTATGAAGTGATGAAAAGGTGCAAGAATTGAACATTTATCATAATGTTTGTATTCACAAAGTCCCCCAGCTATAAAGCTGATTTAACTTTACATATTTCACATTATGTTTAATCGTCTCATGTCGTGCAAATGATTGCTTTTTTATACTGTTTCACATTCCACCCTTGTACCTCTTTTCGGGATTTTCGCAACATTATCAAACCGTCAGGATGTTTTTGCAGAGCATGTTGACGAAAGCCTTAAAACTCATATATTTATTTCCGCATACTTCACAAAAACATAGTTTATTGATTTTTAAAAAAAAAAATCACAAAACACTCAAAAATCTTTAAACCCCATAAATGTCCCCTAAAAACCTAAAAAATTTAAAAGGTTTTAAACCAAAATAAAAGCCGCTTTTTCAAAACGAGCATTTATTTACTAAAAGGCAGCCTTGCCATTTGGCAGTGCGAAAGAGAAAAAAAAAATCAGCACGCAGAGCGGGGGTTTTTATTCTTTTTTACCGACCAATGAGCACGTTGGAGGAAGAAAAAAAGGGTTTAAAACCCCTATTCTTTTTTTCTTGCCCAAAAGATCGTATTCCGGCGGCAAGAGTGCCTCTAGTAGGGTTTTGCTCCAAAAGGGGAAAATGTTTTATGTTGTAATCATACTTTTCTGACTTTTAGATTAATGCAAAAACATTTTTTTTTTTAGATTTTTTAAATCAGAAATAAATAATTATAGTGATTTTTTTTTAAATTTTGATTGTGTTACAATTTATGAAACAAAAAATTAATTCTTAGATAAACCCCAAGAGTCATGTTCAGTCGTATTCCCATTTTTTTTTATTATTAACTTCCGATCAGTTGTGAACCAGTACAAAAAAATTTGTGGCTTTCCTGCTTGGAGCATTGAGAAGAAAATAAAAGGAATTTAAGGAGCTGACAATGGATAATATGTTTATTTTTGATTAAGAACAACATCTAAACAAACCCTTTTGTTTTAATGGTTCAAAAAAAGTAACCATGGTTTTTTTAAACCCGTGTAATATATATTTTGTTCATCAATGAAAGGATGGAACTGGCCGGGGACGAATTTGTAAATAAAATCGATCTGCCCCATCCTTCTGCGCATGATTTGGAACCCCAAGAGATGACTAGAGCCACGGCGCACGGACACATTTTTCCGCCCATAAAATCTCACTTTTGAACCGCGCATCTGATACCCTTTACCGGTCCATATTAAGGTCAGTGTTTATGACAGAGACAGTTAAACCATTAACATGGTTATGTTGCATTGTTGTTACCATAGAAACGTTTGCGAACTTGATTGCTTTGTTCTACATGACAATACAAACTACTATAAAATAAATGTAATCTTTATTTTCATAAATAGTGTTTGGAAATTTTGAAACTTAAAATTAAAGAAACTGTATAATCAATATATACGATTTTTTGGTACATTAGCATGTATACCCTTTATCAAATTTTATTTCTTTTTAAACTCATAAATAAAGGTAGCTAAAAAATGTTGACCAATTTTTTACATACAACTCCATACCACCAGGTTCCAATAAAATTATCTTCATTTTAGTATAAAATTTATTTAGCAAGCAGATGGGTGCAAATTATAATATTTACTTATCTGTTCATACCTGGCAACCCAGTGGTTATGACCAGAAAAAGTTAGACAACCCAGCGTTTCCATATTCTTTAGGCTTTATACTTTAGAATGGGATAAATTTTTCTTAGTACGTAGATGTCTGAAAGTATTGAAAAAAAAATGTAACCAAGGTAACTAAAATTTGCCATAGCCTTGACCATAATTTTTGAGGCAACCCATTGGCAATACTTTTGTTTGCATCTTATATTTGATAAAAAATTTTTTTTTTTTCAAACGGCAATTAATCCGTCATTACTTGACTGTGTAGGCGACCGCGTAGCTTTGCTTTTTACTTTCCCGCCGGTGGAGGAAAAAGTGTTATCATAGCAACATAGATATAAACAAAAAAACAAGTGTCAACAATAGGCTATTTGCCACCATTGAAAATAAGCTATAAATTGTGGTCATCCTATTAGATAATAGTATAAAGAAGCATATTTCTTTATAATATAAAGTAAAATAGGCATATTTATTGGCCCAAAAATAATATTAAAAAATTTAAATATTTTTGAAATTAATTTAGCATTTGGGGCCTCTTGGGTAGGTTACAACTTTGGGACGTCACTTGCAAATAAATAAATGTCACAAACTTTGTGTTCTGTGTTTTCTTTAACTTTAAATTAAAAACTGTTTCTTGACCATTTTATAAAAAAAAAACATATTTCAAGTAACATAATTATCCGTTTTGTACCTCAAAATGGACATACGTTTTGTGCCTCAAAATGGACATAAATTTTGTGCAAGCTGTTAACAGAAACCTACCTATCTTACATTACTAAAACAACTATTCACCAAAACCGGCCTAAGCCGCCTTGCGAACCCACTTGTCTTTAATAATTATTACTATTAAAAAAAGATGTTTTTGCATAAATTTTTCGACTTTTGGAGAAAAAAACAGCATATTTTATTTGGAGAAAAAACTATTTTTTATGTCTTGCTCTGGGTGTTTACCAGCCTCACTCCGTTCTGCTGTTAAATACAAGTGCGTCATGAAAAGTATCACTTTTCCCATACTATTTCATCTGGTTCACAGATGGGTGAAGGTCGCCTCTAAGTTGAAACCCATACTGCAAAAGATGCAATTTCATCTCAGTTATATAAAAGTGTGCTTTTGAGGCCAAAAGCCTTATTTTTACTAAAAATGATATGCTAAAATAGTTAACAAATTTATATAATTTCATTGACTTTTCACATAACCATGGAAAAAATTCCCATGTAAATCTAAAAAGACGTCTTTTCTCTGTCTCTAAAGTCTTTTTAATATTAAGTTTTAACAAAGATAATTAATCTTACAATTATTATTTACAGTGCATAATCCCAAGGTCTGGAAACCAGCGGCAGTTCTCAAAGGTGACGGAACCCAAGTACCCACGGCAGCGGAAGCGGCGCGCGGTCCTTCCCAAAATATACCCCAAGCAACTCCGGTCCCGAACATAGCCTATCAGACGGCAAGATATATCAAACTCGGCTCTATATCACAACCTAGCAGAGAGCCATGGTACTAGGTTACTATAACTAATCCAGATTTAAAACCGTCAGCAAGCGCAGTGGCAGAAGGTCAACAGAGCAAAGACACTAAGGCGGAGCGAAAAGTTACTGCAGCAGCTGTGGCTTCTGCTGTTGCTTATGCTCAGGCCCAGGTGCAGGCGTTAATAATTGGGGAAACCCAGAGTTCGGAAAGTGTCAGTAGCGCGCAGGAGGCTTATGTCAGTTCTCAGTCTCAGGACTCGGCTCATTCTAGTGGGTCCACTTCCTCTGTATCGGAGGAATCTGTTCAGGGAGGCTCCTCTTCTAAAAGCCTCCGAAAAAGTCGCCTGGAAAAGAGCCTCAGGCTGGACCATCAAGTGCTGGCCCTTCTTCTAGAAGATTCTCGAGAAATACGGCTGAAAGAGAGGCTCAAGCTGGCTCCTTATCCAGAGGTGCGTCAAGAAGGCCAGCTAAAAAAGGCCCCGAAGATGGCTCCTCTTCTTCTAATAACTGAGTATTTTCCTAATCTTTCTGTAAGCAACTTTTCTGTGAAAGAATGAACTTTTTACAATAATGATAAGTAACTTTAATCTTAAGGTAGTACCACAACTAAAAAAAGCACTAATTGGATATGGAACAAAAAAATAATAGTGTTAATACATTGACATGTTGGAAATGGACCTAATAGTTCATTCGTAATTTACATTGCGCCACATTGAGGGGGGTGTGCTTTGACATTGACTTTTGACATTGGTGGGTTGTATATTTGTTATTATTAAAGGTTGTTTTTTTCTGTTTGACAGGAATGAAGTTTTTTATAAAAAAAACTAACCAGAATTAACAAACAACAACTTCCAAACAATTACCTAGTTGTGGTTAGTTTTTTCTTGTTAAATTGTAAATTTTCCATTTCCCGTAAAAATGAGAACAATCGAGATACTTTTATATTTTTTTAAATTGTTCGTTTTTTCATGTACTTTTCTTAATAAAAATATAATATCCTTAAGAAGTGAGAAAATGAAAATTTCGGTAGAAAAACCTAAAAATTTATTATTTTTGGTACTTTAAATGACTAAAAGGTCATATAAATTTCAGTTTCTCATAGTTGAGCTATTTTTGATCATTAATGCGCCGTCGAACAGAATGAAAAGTAAAAGTCCGATATCTAAATTTTTTAATTTTTTATAGCAAGCACATCGCTTGACTTTAAATGACAACAGACCCAAAAAATTCATAATACGAAATGCTTGTATAAATGCTTATCAATAATTCATTCGCTTTTGGTGAAACAGTCACATTTGGCAAACATTTAAACATAGACAAATCACGTCCATTCCTAACCTGTCGATATGTTAATATACCTATTTATAATTGACCGATTAATGTTCAGCTAGCATAATTGACAGACTAAATTGTCAATCAGTATAAATGACAGATTGAAGCGTTACAACTGTTTTTGTTTCATGTTCTTTCAGCCTTTTATGATGATCGCTATGAACACAACAATCTTTTCATTTTATATTTTTAAGACGATTTTATTCTGAATAAAGTTAGAAAAATTGTTCTGTCAATTTGACTTTTAAAGTATTTTGGAACTTGATTACTTATTGATACATTCTGTTTGTTACTGAATATATGTGAAAAATACAGACCTATTCTATTCATGGTGGTCTGTGTTATAGGTGATTTAAATTAAGTAATAATAAGATATGAAAGTGTTCAAATTTAATGCTTGTTAAACTTTCTTTTCCCTAAGGTGGGTGAAACAAAATCAAATTTAATAATTTTGAAAGTTCAAAACGTTAATACAGGGTGGAACATGTTTTTGATGAAAAACTTTAATAGTTAATAGAGCACCTTGGTTTATAAAAAAATCCTATAAAAATATTTCAGCGAAACTTTGAAGGTTACATTTATAAAAAATTTACACACTTAATAGAGTGTGGGTAATAAATAAGATGTATTTATTTATTTTTCTACTTTTGAAGTAAATTCGTCAGTAGCGGTTACATTATTTTTTCTAAAACTAAACAAAAAAACAAGTTTTTAGGCTTTTTACATAAATAAAGTAATTTTGTTTTATCTTGATGAGATGCACAGTTTTCTAATAAAATGCCATCAAACTCCAATGCTTGCTGATTTTATGCATTTGAAAGTTTATTATTTTTGAAACACTTTTCGCAAAAAAAAACGGATGCTACATATCTTTTAATTAAATTTGAGAAACATAGTTCATAAAATATATAACTAAAGAGATGATGCGATGCCGTTCTATGACGTGTCTGCTTGAATAAGCAATGTTGCCAGATGTTGTCTAATAATTTGTTTTTATTAAAGGTTCTTTTTTTTCCGTTTAACAGAAATGATTTTTTTATAGAAAAAACTAACTAGAACTAAAAAACAACAACTTCCAAACTATTACCTGGTTCTGGTTAGGTTTTCCTTGTTAAATTGTAAATTTTCTTTAACATAAATATGCCATCGAACAAAATGGAAAAAGTCTGAAATCTTAATTTTTCGATTTATTTAAGCAAAAAATAGGGTATGTTTTTGTTGCGTTTTGTAATTGGCTGGAGTTTCAAATATTTTTGATTTTATGTAATTGATCCTAATGGTAATGACAAAATTTTTTATTATAAATTAATATTTTGTTTGGCAACACTGTTAACGTCTTGTATCAGGGTATGTATTTATTGCACGTAAATCGTATATATTTGAAATAAAATGTCAAATAATGACCAGTTCTTAGAATTTCAATTGCGTTTTTTTAAAACACGCGTTTGGAAGTGGCGCGGAAAACAGTGATTTTGCTCGTGAAAATCAAAGGGGAACTCGCCGCCAATTAATATAGGGGTCTTTCTTTTGGGGCTAAGCGCTGTGAGTGGTTGAGGCCTAGTTTCTGATGTTGTAACATTTTACGTAGTGCACGAGGTTATCTTCCTATGGCGGAGGCTTATGTTGCGACATCGCAGCATATGACTGGAAGGGGAGTGCTGGCTATACGGCGCTGAAATTAAAAAAGATTGGCAGCCAAAGCCATAATAATAGAATGGAATAGAATAGAATCCGCAATTTTTTTTGTTTCAAATATTATTCAAAGTATATTTTACATTGCAACTTTAAAAATTGTCCAATTCCGTGGGTGGTTTTCTTTACAAAATCCAAAAGTTTTATTAGCAACAGTGATCTAATACTTAATATAGTATCGTTTATTTAGTTCGGTATACAATAGCCTTTGTAACAGAATCAAATTTACTAAATTATTCAAAATTAGTTTAACAGTTTCTCCCGCTGCACAATGTTATTCCCAAGTAGAAATTATACCTAATACTATTAATTATTCATCACATCGGCAACACTGTTACATGCAAACATCCATAAGATAATCTTTTTGACAAAATGTTGACCCTAAATTCTTCAGTATAGTTCAATGGATTACATTGTTAAAAATATACCAAAAACCTTCCCTAAATGCTACTTGAGTTGTTTAGTTGTTGAGTTGTTTAACATATTGTATTGTTTTACAGTTCATAATAAAATTTTCAATGCTATTTTTTTTTTTTGAAAACAGTCCATCTCATCAAGATAAAACAAGATTGCCTTATTTATGTAAAACACCTGAAAACTTAGTTTTTTATTTCGTTTTATGAAATCTGACGTAGGTGCTGCTGATGCATTCTCGTCAAATAAAAAAAAAGTTTTAAATACATTTAGAAAATACCATCTAAACTAAAACGCCCTGTATCACGAAACTCAAGCGTTTGTGTTTATTACTTAAACTTAGGGTGTGTAAATTTTTCATGAGTAACTTGTATCTTGAAACTAAAACATTTGCCTGATATGTTTTTATATAAGAAGTTTTTTTAATAAAAAAAAGTGTTTTATTGACTTTTTAAAGTTTGTCATCAAAAACCTTGTTCACTAATTTATTTGTGCAGAATTGTGCAGTTAAAGATCATAAAAATGCTTGTTAAACCCGAGTTAAAGTTTTTTTTGTATATTAACTAAGAAAGTTGAATCCACATTGGGTAAAAAGTAAATTTCTAGAAATTTTTTTAAAAATTTTATTTTAATTTTTGCAAGAAACAAAGCAACGTTTAATTATTTTTTTGGCTTCCTGTACATTTTTTCACTACACCAATCATATAAATGATACTATATTGCTAATTTAATAGTTTCGGGACAAAACACTTCAGTGTTTAGTTTCAATAAGAATAAGTGTCCTTCACCATTTCGTCAAAAATAAAGTGAGTTAATGTTTACCGTTATGTTAGTAAATAACTTTGATGCTGGGTTAGGCCCAGCCTAGCTAGGTTGTAGAGTTTGACATAAAATTAAATTTTGTGACACATAGCCAACTGTTACACAGTTTTCAAGTGACAATTACATAATTCAAATCACCCTGAATATTTTAGTGTCCTATGTATTGTATCAGTGCGTGTGCTTATTTTAAAAATGGATAAAAACATTTATAGTTAATTCTTAGCACCATATTTTAAAAAGAGAATATTTCTAGTTCCTATTTGGTAACAATCATTTTGAAGTGTTATTGTTTTTTGGGAATATTTTATTTGGTTGTTACTAAATAAGAACCATTTCTTTTGAAATTAAGACTGCCGAATTTTAATGTTAATTTTTATGTCTAGTTTTCTCTTTATAACCTTTAGTTAAGGTAGTGTTAAAGTGTGTATATTTTAGTTTATAAATATTTTTAATTATATTTTATAGAATTTTAGCTGCCAATTTAATTTAGTAATATGTGTATGTGAATAATTTAAAATTGAATATTGTATAATTTTTTCATTTTAATTTTATTTATTTCTACAGAATCTAATAAATACATTTTTAAAAAATGCATAGTGTTATTATTCAACTCGTTTATTAAAAATTGTAACTGAATTATATATTTTAAAATATTTTTGGAAAAACCGAAATTTACATGACAACAGAAAACACACACACATACATTTACACGACATAAAAGATCCACTCAGCAGATCTTCTCACAATTGTTTTACGAACTTTCTGACCTATTTTTTTAATTATTTTGTAATTTTGCAAAGAGCTTATTTTAGAACAAAATACTTAAATGAATAAAAAAAATATGTCGCCTTTAGGGTGGGGGCTGCTTGGTTGATACAAATATAATGGGAAAAACGTTTATTAATCAAAACCAAATGAAGGATTAACAAATGATTATATTATATGTGTGTTAAAATGTATTTTACACGCAAAAAATTTGGTGCTATGATTTATTATATTTTACAAATGATCTGTGCGCATAGCAGTGCACTAATAGACTTCGGGCTGCTTCTGGTGATGAAGCCTTAAGTTCGAGGAGTGTGTACAACTGGTTCAATGAATTTAAGTTTGAACGAGTTTCTTTGAGTGACGAATTGCGTAGGGCGCGGCCAATTTCTGCTGTCACTGAAGAAAACATATCTACTTTTCGACAAATGATAGAAGACAATCTTGCACATATAAATTTAGGGAGCGTTCAAGTATTATGTAATGCAATTTTTGGAGATTTTTGACCCCTCCCTCCCGCCATGTAACGCGCCGTAAAGTTTTTCTGTATCCCCTTCCTACCTAGTAAAACGTTACGTAACCACCAAGTGACCATTTTTATCTAAAAGTCAATATTAGGTGGCGTAAAGTACCGGAAAGTCACTAAAATAAAATTTACATTTTGAGAAATTTTTTTTAAATGCGTGAGACATTTTTTTTATGCGACCGTTTTGAAGTGAAAAAAACATTGTTAAGTTACGCGTAGTTCAGAACTCCCCTCCCGCCCCTGTAACGCATCGTAACGTTTTACACCCCCCTCCCTCCTAATTCGTTACCTACATGGACGCCGGCAAGGAAGGTACGTCGACAACCAATGGGTTTTTTAAAATTACCTAAAATAAAACAATTCCAAAACAAGTCTAAATCCTTAAATTTTACAATATCGTCTAGGAATTTAAAAAATATGATTATTATTTAGAAATTAAAGTTGTGTTATTTTTACCTATGTTCTTAATTCAATCAAAGATAATACTACTACGGATAAGATGAACCATTCAATGCTATATTTTTGATACCCCTAATGGACTTTGGCTAACGCGAGCCGATGTCCATCGAGAGATTTTCGCGCTATCCTTGAACGAAAGTTAAACAGTGTTGCCGGCGCTTTACTATTGGCGTGATGAAACGCGACTAGAAAAAAACTCAATCCGTTTAGCCGCCCGCTTTCGCTACTTCGTGTTCGAATAAGGTACAAGCGACAGACATTGGCAATGTCGCACGGTTTGTTTCGCTGGGGCAGGGGTTACCGACTTAATTTTATTCGCATTTACGGAAGCATTGATATCTTCGAACTGATTCAAAACGCCCCATTTAAATGAACCATCTATTCGTAGTAGTATTATCTTTGATTCAATTAATTCTGGGCTAGTAAAGTAACCTAAACTTTTTAACCCCCTCTACATTTTTTTTCTGGCGGCGGTCCTGGTTACATAATACTTGAACGCTTCCTTACTCAAGGTACTTTGTAGATCAAATACTGTCTACGATGTCATCACTGATGACGAAACATAGATTTATGCCTTTGAGCCTGAATCAAAAGGCCAATCGGCTCAATAGGTTTTTTCCAACTGACCCCAATCCAGTTAAAGTAAAAAGGGGGCCAATCACAACGATTTAACTGGAAGATCAACCAACAGTTAATGCTCTTTGGTAAACTACAGTTTGTTTGCCTCAAGTGCTGAAAAAAGTTCGATTAGTGCGTCCAAAAACCAACATAGTTTTGCACCACGACAATGCTTCGTCCCATACGACTCTGCAAACTAATCGATTTTTAGAGCACTCAAAGGTGAAAATTATTGGTTCGTCCACCTTACAGCCCCGACTTATCACCATGTGAATTCTTTTTGTTTCCAAAAATTTATGATAAAATGCGTGGTCAGCGTTTTTCAAATCCAAGTGAAGCTTTTTCTGCATTTGAAAACCTTGTTTCGGCAGTGAGCCAGGAACAAAGGCATTCATGGGCCCGATTCTGTAAGTAATTTTTTTGACATTCCTTTTCTTTATCTCTTTCGAAACTGTGACAAACTTATGAGTTACCTTTAAGAGCAACAAGGACATGTGATCGTTATTTTGACTTTTCCTTTCCTTATATTTTTACAGAATCCCAGCTCATGTTTTAGTGATTGGTTTTATTGAATGAATAAATGTGTTGAGATAAAAGGAAAATTTTGGAAACAATAACTTAATTTTTTCTCACAAATAGGTTTTATTTCTTATAGTTTGCAGCTATTTTCGGTGCGACCTACTTACTTCATCAGAAGAATCACCGAGAGTTTATGAGTAAGTATTACAGTTGTCTTTATTATACCCAGAGTCAGATTTTATGCCGGACAGTGGCGTAGAATTGAGGTGGAAACGAAAAACTGCTTTTAAACCGACGAACAAAATTTATATTTCAAAAATATAAATGTAATTCAATTAAGTATTAAAATTAAAAACTAAAGCGACAACACGACGATGGCGTACCTTTTCAATGGTATCTACTACATTAAATATTTTGAAAATGAGAAAAAAATTAAAATGTAGAAAATACTGATTGCTAATTTGTTATAATTATGAGTACTTACTCCATTTTTAAACACACGATATTGAATTATTAACACCTTTTTTTCTTTAATAATACCCATCTATATTACGTTTAAAAAATTTTATGAGCAAGTAAAGAAGTTTGGGGTTATACTAAATTATTTTTTTAACTTGGAACAGTCCGCGAAGGCTGATGCCTAGTATGAACGCCCCGTGGGTGTCTGAAGTGTGGTAAGAGGGAGTTTATTCACAAGAGACTTAAATTCTGCAGGTAGCAGGTTCCATAGTCTTGACACTCTAATCATCATCCTAATTTCGTAATGGATTTACCATACTAGTAGGTTATCAAAATAAAACTAAATTTCTTTATCATTATCTGCACAGATATTAAATATGTTGGTAAACTCCAAATTCTGATTAGTCTTAATTCCAAGAAGATTTTGTGTACACCGGGCCGAGCTAGGCATTTTTCAAAGAACAATAAAATCGTATATATTAGCTGATATATCCCTTTTTGGCTCCAAGTTAAACGACGCCCAATCCAGAAGTTTCTTCTCGGCACTTTTTATAAAAATAAATAAAATATGGTTTTCGCGAAAAAAGGCCGTCAATTTAATAGATTATATTTTCCCGTTACAACTGGATCCAATTTTATTGCGGAGAAGTCGAGATCTCTTCCGGTCGGTCCGTACCGCCAAACCAAATTAGAAAGCGCTCCGCTCTCTTGACTGCAGGCGTCGAGCAATTTGGCCCCATTAGGACTTGACAAGATTGTGTTGTTTAAGAAAACAAGGACACTAATGCCCCTTAATTTAAACTGGATGGTTTATAAGACTGTCCCTTGTCCGAGTCCGGCAATGGCCACTATTTTCAGAGACATACTTTAAGGCGATTAAATTTTCAGGAAGGTTTTATTGGGACCACTCTATGGCCCTATTAGATTTAGATTAACTTTTTCGAGGACACGTTGAAGATGAGTGTTAAGAACAAATTTGTTATTTTTAGAGTAAAAGGTGATGCTGTTTTAAGTTATACATATACAGTGCTTTCATTTCAAAACGAACCACCCTAAATATCTTTAAAAAAAACACTCACCAAAAAAACAAAGAAACACGTCGATTTAGATATACAGGGGGAAGTTTAATTTCGTATTTGATAAAATTTTATCGGTCACCTCCTAACCTCCAGTTAACCTCACTTTGATATGTCAAATGGCAACCCCATAGTGTGACACATCATTGTAAGCGGCATGAAATTTGCTATCCAACAGTACTAAGAAACTTTAAATCGATGGACGTAGAAGCGACTTAGAAGTAAAAATGTGTGTTAATTAGTTTATCGTGTTCAAATAATTTATTTTATCAAATGCTCAAAATGTGCGCCGTTATTGGCGAGACAATAATAAAGTCTGTTTTGAAATTCTTCGCGAACGTTGGCGAAAGTTTGTCTGGTAATACCTCTGCATTCTAGTGTAATTCTACATTTAAGTTCTTGAATATTTGCAGGTGGCGTTTTGTATACTTTACTTTTTAAATAACCCCAGAAAAAAAAGTCTAGAGGAGTTAAGTCTGGAGACCGTGCTGGCCATTCGATGGCACCTCGTCTGCCCATCCATGTGCCCTGGAAACTGTTCATTGAGCCACTCTCGAACTGCAAAAAAGCATAGTGGGGAGGGGCTCCATCTTGCTGGAAATGCAAATTATTTTCACTGAGTTCCATAGCACCATTTTCATCCACCTGATTTTCCAAAGATTGGACAGATAGAAGGGTATATCGCATTTTCCAAAGGTTCAGATACAGTTGCCCAGTTAAATTTTCTTCCATAAAGAATGGCCCGATAATTTCGTTTCCATAAATACCTGCCCAAACGTTGATCTTCTCTGAAATTGAGTATGTCCTTCCTGAAATATGTGCGGATTTTCATTATCCCAATATCTGCAGTTATGTCTATTAAGAATTCCATTTAAGAAGAAAGTTGATTCGTCAGAAAAGCAGATATTTTTGATCAAATGAGGGTCTTCGTCAATTCGCTGGCACATTGATTCGCAAAATTCTATTCTTCTATCATAATCGTCTTCGTTGAGTTCATGAAGAATTTGTATTTTGTATGGAAAAAACTTACTCTTTTTCAAAATTTTGTGCACGGAACACGTAGAAATATTGGTCAGCTTAGAGACTTTTGGAATAGACAACGTCGGATCTATTGGGAACTGTCTTAGTACCTCAACCTGGCGTGCTTCGTCTAAAACCCTTTCATTAGTACTTTTCTTGTTGCATACAGATCCAGTTTCTTCAAACTTACGCACCAATTCCATTACATATTTATGCCCCCACGTTTTTATTTTGATGCCTCTCATTGAATACTCTGGCGGTTCTACGCGCGCATCGATCTTCAGCCCCATATAGGAAAATTATTTCTATTCTCTCTGCTAGAGTATACACCATTTTAAAATCAAGATTCTTAATTTTAAACTAACGATGTCAAAATGACAATCCTAACAGTAATATTTAACTGGTTCCTAAACGTCTTAAAAAATTGTGTTTTTGCAGTGTTTTGCTGTAGCAGGTAACAAAAAAATAATTGGGGAAAGAATGCACACTAAAATAGTCTGCGAGGAATTTCAAAACAAGCTGTCTCGCCAATAACGGCGCACATTTTGAGCATTTGATAAAATAAATTATTTGAACACGATAAACTAATTAACACACATTTTTACTTCTAAGTCGCTTCTACGTCCATCGATTTAAAGTTTCTTAGTACTGTTGGATAGCAAATTTCATGCCGCTTACAATGATGTGTCACACTATGGGGTTGCCATTTGACATATAAAAAGTGAGGTTAACTGGAGGTTAGGAGGGGACCGATAAAATTTTATCAAACACGAAATTAAACTTCCCCTGTATATCAAAATTTCGACGTGTTTCTTTGTTTTTTTGGTGAGTTTTTTTTTTTAAAGATATTTAGGGTGGTTCGTTTTGAAATGAAAGCACTGTATGTTACTGTGAAAGTCCGAAAATGGTTTAATGTCGACATTCGCCGGTGAATGTCAAATATTAAAAAAAACTCAACGAAAACTAACCAAAAGTAACAACTTTGGTGCGTTCTGGTTAAAACTAATAATTTTGGTTAGTTTTGGTTAGTTGTGGCTAGTTTTAGTTAGTTTTCGTTCAGTTTTTTTATTTTTGAAATTCACCGGTGAATGTCGACATTCACCAATTTCGGACTTACACGGTAACATATACACTCGCACTGGAACAGTGACCTAACCGTAGATTTAGTATCTTAGTTATTAGTGAAACGAACCATTTTGCGTCGCAATTTTTTCAAAATGCATAGAATGACTTGAAATTTTGACAATAGGTAGGGAATAGTCCAAGGATCAAAATCTATAACATGCCGAAGGGCGCCTTTATCTTGGGGGTGGTTGCCAAATCATGTCGGGGGTGGATTTTTTTTATTTTGACCATAGAAATTGAGAGAAAAATTATATCTAAGCAAAAAATGTTCCATGTTTTTTTGTAAAATGCATACTTTTCGAGTTATTCGCGATCGAAAGTCGGAGTTTTTCGTCGATAAAATCAACGTTTTTAATCGGTTTTTTTCAAATAACTCGATAAGTATGCATTTTATAAAAAAAACTGTATATAACAAAATTGTAGCTAAAAAAGAACGAATAAAATGTTTTTTTTTTAATTGCTGTGGGATCAATACAAATTAAGTTGTGAATTACACACATGTTACTTTTTTAAATTTACTGTATGACGGAAATTAAGTTAGATATAAAAATTTAAAACGCGTGTGTATAGACGAGCAGTACCTTGTTTTAGCCCTTTAAACTCATCCCTTTAAAAAATTAAGGGTTTTAAAGTGTTTTAATATATAGGACTCTCTAGCTCCACACATTTTGCCGTTTTTAAACCAGCAAAATGGTGTTTTAAAAAACTTTTAATCACGAAAACTGAAGAAGTTATTGATTTGATGCATTTTTTAAAAAATCTATTATTAAATTATATTATACTATTTTTTGTATTGTAATGTTGTTAGGGTGAATTTTTAAGGATTAAAAAATTACAAAATTAAATTAGTAATACTTTTGAGCAGTCAACATTTTTTTTATAAAATCATAATATGGGTTGATTTTCAAGGGTTGAAATATACTAAATAATGTTTCAAAGAATTAAATACTTATTTTTTAATTTATATTAGCCTAATTTTATGTAATTTAAGCTTTAATATGAAAGTTTTTGCAAGCGACCTTCAGCATATCTAATGGAGATTTTGAAGAGGAGGGTAAGTTAAGCTTAATCCCAAATTTTCATGCAAAACATTGTGATAATATATTAATTTCTTGGGGTTAATACATTTTTTTAATCATAATAGGGGTTGCTTTTTAAGGGATCAAATATTTCAAATAATGTTTCAAAGAAACAAAATACTTCAACTTATTTGAGTTAAATTTGACTCAACTTAAGGATTAATGTATAGTTTTATAGGTTTTAGCAATAAATGGTAGTTTTCACCCCTAAAAAATAAAGAGCGCCCATCGGTATAATATAGATTTTGAAGAAGAAAGTAAGTTAAGCTTAATCCCAAATTTTTATGCAAATCTATGCCAGGTTTTGCACTTTTTTTAGCTTCGTTTTTTGGATTATATCCAATTTTAAGAGTTTAATTTTGTTGGTTTAGATCAGGGGTCTCCAAACTACGGCCCGAGGGCCACATCCGGCCTGCGGACAGATTTTGTCCGGCCCGTGGAGAGCTAGCATACTTGAAAACTCCTTTTAGAGAACAAATAATTTTTATAGCAAATTAAATTTAGTTTACTGAAGTATTCTAATTTTATGTTGAATAATTATTAATATGACATCTACTTTGATATGGTCATGGGCTAACTCCGCTAACTCATAACATTCTTGTAGGCTTATTGTTATTGTTTTTGTGATAAGTTGGATAAAGAAACACAGAATTGTAATGAGTAAAGACATGTATAATATGCAGAAAATTTAACTTCAGTATATAATAACTAACAATTTATTGAAATGAATTCAACTAACATTTTATACATTTTAAATAATCACATAACTTATAACAAACATGACATATGAAATACTAATGAGATTTATGTAATTGAGATTTTCCACTGACAATAGTTTGTAGTTGTGGACTAATTTTACTTGTACCAATTATTAAAAGAGATTTAAGATGCTCATCAGTTAATTTCGATCTGTAAATATTTTTTGTGTACTTCATTTTGGAGAAGGTTTTCTCACACAAATAAGTAGTACCAAAAACAGAAAACAGACCACGAGCAAATTTATTCAAATTATCAAATTGTGTCAGTGGAAGACTCTTATAAAATTCCAACAAAGATGAGTTTTGATATTTGTTCTTAATTATATCACTACATTGTAGATCAATCATTTCCATTTGAAGTTCCGGGGCTAGGGTTTCAATGTCAGTATCAAAAGGATTCTGAAAAATATTAATTTGATTCGCAATTGCATCAAAGTCCGAGAAACGAGTATCAAAATTTATCTTCAAAGCACTCAAAGTTTCGATTGCAGAATCGATAGGAAACTCAGTCTCAGTAGTGTGGCTGAATATTTCACCTATGTTTAAAAATGTGAAAAACATTTACTTCGTAGTTGTGATTGAAACAGTCTCAATTTCTTCCGGAATGATTTGATATTAGTGTATAAATAAGGAAGATGTTGGTTATCTCCTTGCAATCCCAAATTCAGTTCGTTCACATGTTTTGTCAAATCAACATAGAATGCTAACTTCCACAGCCATGCGTTGTTTTGTAATTCAGTAAGAGGGCGATGCTTTTCATTCAAAAAAAATTTGATCACTGCTCGAAGTTCAAAAAAGCGCTGAAGGACTTTCCACAACTAAGCCAGCGACGGCAGTATGATAAGGTAAGTCAGTTTCTCAATCTCTTCAATAAATTGTCGGAATTGTCGGTGATTCAGCCCAAAAGATCTGATAAAATTAACAGTTGATATGACTGGTTTCAGAACGTCAGACATATCCAACATTTTCCGCCCAAAGACTGTTGATGAATGATACAATGTAAGACTAATGGTTTTGAACCACCGTCATTTTCTACAGCCTTTGACACAAGACACCACTCCTTTATCTTTCCCACTCATGTTTTTGCCTCCATCAGTTGTAATACATTTCAAGTTTTTCCATCGAAGGTTCTTTTGATTAATGGTCATTTCAACTCCTTTAAAAATATCTATACCAGTAGTTGTGCCATGAATACTATACATATCAAGAAGTTCTTCGTGCACTTCATAGCTTTTATCTACTCCTCGAATATAAATCAACACCTGAGCAGTATCTGACACATCCGTTGACTCATCCAAGGCCAAAGAAAACCACTCAAAATGTCCATTTTTGTCGAACAGTTGAGAGGATATATTTTCAGCGATGTTTTCTACCCTTCGAGCCACAGGGGTTTGCTGACATACTGACATTTTTTAATAAATTTACCTTTTCAGGGCACATTTCTTCGGCTACTGCAATTATGCATTCTTGATCATTTCTCCATCGGTGAAGGGTTTTTCCACGTTTTGCAATTTCAAGAGCCACACGAAAGCTGGCACGAGTTGCAGCGTCTTTTTCGTTTGAGTTTTGTAAATGAAGATTGCTGCGATTTCAATCCGCGCTGCATAGCTTCGAATTTTTCTGTCCGCAAACTTCCTGTATATTTTGAGTAATTTTGAAAATGTTTTGTTTCATAATGACGTTTAATGTTATATTCTTTGAGAACGGCTATGCTTTCATTGCAAATCAAACATAGCGCCTTGTTACTGGACTCAATTACGAAATACTGAATGTTCCACTGATCTTTGAATTTTCTGCATTCACTATCAATTTTTCGCTTCTTTTCCATACTACTAATTTACACACAAAAGCAAAAATTCAAATCAAAATACCGTTATAAAGATGTCTTAAACTTAAAGACGCACAAACACGTTTTAAGGAGGTACAATATTTTATTTAACAACAGTTCATAGGAACTGACTTGTGGTTGCGCCACTAGCCTTCTTATATATTCCAATTACTGCCATCTAGAAGTGAGGGAAGACACCAGAACTTTCTCGAACCAACGAGATTATTCTGTACGTGCTATTAGCGCCATCTGTTAGCGATAGAAGGTACTACCTATTTCCGCTTGTGTCCACCAGATGTCGTGTCACGTTACTCCTCATGGCTCGTACCCTACGACTAAACTAGAAATTCGATAATGACAGGAAAATTAATAATATGCAGTGTTGCCGTTTTGTGGACTTTAGTCCGATTTGCAGCCTTTTTTAAACGTTGTGTGCTTTTTCGGACTTTTTTTTTCATCAGTGGACTATTTCACTTCTTACCACCGCCAACAATGATAATATGGTTTTGGCCCTCGGAACTTACTGGAGTAATCAGTATGGCCCTAAGGCTGGAAAGTTTGGAGACCCCTGGTTTAGATTAAAAAGTACTTTTTTCCGTTAAAAAATCGAGAAGGGCATTAACCAGAAACTTTTATTGCCATTAATTTATTACCGTCAGCAATTTATTTATAGATCAAAACATCCTCATGAGAGGTTCTCATACACACGAATCTCGATGATGCACAGTAATGAAGCAGAACTCTTACCACGTGCTGCAGTTTTAATCTTTCAGTCTGTTAAAAAAGGCTTGTAATTGATTAAACAATAAATATTTAAACTACTAATGTTTAAAGAAATGGCAAAAAAGGCTCTAAAATTATCTCATTCTCCTAGTAGTCCGGTCAAATTAGACCAAAAAATAAGAGTGAAGGTACATAAATTTACACCAAGCTGAAAGTAAGTAAAATTGTTCAAAACATAATTAAAAATAAGATTTTAAAATTCCCTATCGTTTAGGTACGTGGAAAAAATTGACTCCTGGTCAAAAATCAAAAAATTGGGCGATTTTCTTTAAAACGGTAAGTTTTATCGTAAATTTACTTTTGACACAAATTGTAGATCATAAAATTATCTATAAAAAAGGTATTAATAATTATTTTCCCAAAAGCCACCGTTCCTGAGATATAACGATTCCAAAAGTTGTACACGTTTCTACGCCACCTCTGAGGTAGTGTGCTTAGCGCGTTTTTTTTACGTGGTTTTCACAGTAGGCCCATTTCACAGGTCTGTTGTCATTCTGTTTAATTGGATACTATTGCATAATAACGGATATTCGCAAGGGTTGGAATTGATAAAAGCGATGGAAAATAAAAAACAGTAGAAACATTAATTCGTCTGATTCATAATCTTCAATTACTTCTTGTTGTTCTTCTTCTTGATCTTCTTCTTCTTCTTGATCTCCTTCTTCTTCTTTATCTTGGGTGTAAGTGAATTGCGTCAATAGCGATGTATCGCATGTCTATTCGTAAATATCAAACGAATTCTCTGCTGTTGGTAACTCAACATTAAAACACGACCGGCCTTGACAATTCGTGCATGCCAGAGAACAAAATAGTCCAACTTTCTGCAACCACATTTAGCACTGCATCCCTTTTTACAGTTGCAAAAAATTGTGTTTAGCAGTTTTTTCGGCGCAGGTGAGAGTAAAGTCTAAATTGGTTCTAACCTAATAAATAAAAAAGAGAAAGATGCTGAGCGGCAGTGCTGCCTCTAGATGACATATGCTTCTCAGAGCAGAAGCTGTGAAAATACCTATAAAAGAGTGACAGTTTCCCTACAGCTCGTCGGTGGGCAAGAGAAGGAGGCCTTCCTGTAAGCGTGGCATCATTGATAAGACGAACAGCTTTTCTTTCCTCAAAAATGTTAAGATAAATTTAGGAGACGCCATTCCCCAGATATCAGATCAATATTCTAAAAAAAGGTCTGATCTGACATACATACAGAGTATACAACTTAGAAGAAAGATAAATGTATCTAAAGATAAGTCACTAAGGAGCAATCTAAGTTTGAACGCAAATGTGACTGCAGAAAAAAGGGTTTTTTTAGATTACACACTTGTTGGTAATACTGTTACTAGATATTTGTAACACCAATCTAAATATAAATCTCTTAAAACTTAACTAAACCATGCTAATTAAGCGATATTTCCTTCTTAATTTCGTTAAGAGTATAAAGACGTCCGTAAATAAAAAACCGCCTATAAAGAATAGTGTTATTTTACACGAGAACCATCGAGAACAGATTAAAATTTCATCATTTAAAAAAATCGGATTATCGGGACTTTCGAGATTGCCATACCCCATCCCGGGATTTTCAGAACTAAAAACAAGCCGGGATAACGGGATCCCAGACTTTAAACCCTTGTATAAACTATACCTTTAAAAAATTTGTATAATTTTATATAGAATCCAGATATTGCTTTATATACCGGATGTTCCATTTATGAAAAGGCAACATTGATCTGTTATGATTTTTGGCGCACCCTGTAACATAAAAATAAAATAAGATGTGCACATTTGTCACCTCAATGAGATAGCAGATACGTATATAGTTTAGTCGAGAAGTTAATTTCCTGCGAAAATTAGTTACAAGTCTTTTAAAAATATGGTTGATTTTTTAAACGATTCCGAATGGCATCTAAAAAAAGACGTAATTTGGATTTTTTCTGCAAAAAAATTACAATTGTTATTAACAAAAAACTGTAAAAAATAGCCGTCCAGCTTTTTGGCAAAATCTCAAAAAGTATAAGTGATAACTCAAATATTATATAGGTTTCTGAAAGAGCAGGAAATTTTAGTAAAAAAGTTCTCTATTTCAGGAATTGTAGCTCCAATATTTATAATTTTAATTTAACGTTGAAAACCGACTTTCGCGCGGCAGTTTCGGCATGCGCGCGCCGCCATTGTACTAAGCGTAGTTTTTAAATATTTTTTCTATGCAATTAAATATTAATTAAAAAAATTGAAAATTCTGGTGTCATCTAGACACTTTAAAAAATATGATCCCGCGATAATAAAAGTTGTATCACCATTTTTCAAAAAGTTATTCAATTGTTAATTAACATTTTTTTACGGGTCTCTGTTGTCATAAAAGGCGGTATAAAAGATTAAATAATTATTCTTTATTTTTTTTTCTTTGGAGTTTTTTTTTATAAAGATACTCAACAAGATGACACTATGAAAGTTTATAAAAAAAGTTTATTTATTAATTATTAACTTTTAAAGTAAAAAAAGTGAAAAATTTAAATAATTTTTCTAATTATTATTTTTCTAAATTTTAAGCTATTACTGATTTTACCTTTATGTTAGGCATTTTATAATTACTTTTTAAATTTTTTCCTGCCATTTGTTTATAAACAAATGGATTAATTAAATATTTTTGAAAATTTTTTTCACCATATTGGTAGCGTAAGTAAATAATGAGTTAAAAAATCTTAAAAACAATATTTTATTGTTTATAATCGTTTTTTTATATCTTTATTATTAAGATAAATTATTGAGGAATCGTTTTTTCAAATCATTATTTACATTTCTAAATATAATGGCAAAAAAAATTAAAATATTTAAGTAATCCATTTGTTTATAAACAATTTATAAACAAATGCAGAAAAATATTTTAAAAGTAATTATAAAATGCCTAACATGAAGAGAAACTCAGTAATAGCTTAAAATTAAAAAAATATATGTAATAAACATTTTTTAAATTTATCAATTTTTTACTTCAAAAGTTAATTAATATTTTAAACTACGCTCACTAAAGTGGCGGCGCGCGCATGCCGAAACTGCCGCGCGTTTTCAACGTTAAATTAAAATTATAAATATTGGAACTACAATCCCGGGGATTGAGAACTTTTTTACTGACATTTTCTGCTCTTTCAGAAAGTTTTATAATATTTAAGCTATTACTTATACTTTTTGAGATTTTGCCAAAAAGCTGGGCGGCTATTTTTTTACAGTTTTTTGTTAATAACAATTGTAATTTTTTGCAGAAAAAATCCGAAATACGTCTTTTTCTAGATCCCATTCTGGATTGTTTAAACCACCGACCATATTTTTAAGGGACTTGTCACTAATTTTCGCAGAAAATCAACTTTCCGACTAGACTAATAGCTTATTGACAAACAATAACATTTTATTGTATATCGAAGCAGGACAGATAATCGATGTTGTTGCCGGTCAAGCAAGGGGTGTAATCTTTACGACGCGGGTCGAGTCCGATCTACCGGATTGCTAGGCGAGAGACGTGTGGCCGCCTTTCCCTTTAAACCAGCCCCCTCCCCCAAACCAATTCAATTGAAAATAGAGAATAACATTCAACATCCATAATAAATAAAAAAGGGGGAATTGGGCAATATGTATTGCTTTATTTCTTTTCCACTTGGATATTCTTAATTAATTTCGAATCTCTTACGACACGGGCATTTTCCCGGAGAGTTGGAAAGCTGCACGTTTGCAACCTGTCCCCAAACAAGGATCTTAAAGTATCTTTTAACTATAACTATATCTCTTTCATTTTTCATTAGAAAAATTCATTAATTCAAATCTTAAAGTATCTGGAAACATAAGATCCTGATGACATAGGGATTCCGTCACAGACTGATCTTCTTTTCTTTGTCTCACACAACTGGAACAAGTCCCTTGAGTTTCTTGGTGAATCCCAGATCGTTGCTTTTGACATATCCAAAGCTTTCGATCAGGTCTGGCATGATGGGCTTCTTAACAAACTTCTTACGGTCTTCCACCCAAGCTTTGCTCTTGGCTTTCCAGTTTCCTTTCTAATCGACGTACATGTAGATGGTCATTCCTCCAGCTTCTACCAAATTAATGCTGGGGTGCCCCAGAGCTCGGTGCTGGCACCCACGCTGTTTCTTCCATACATTAACGATCTTTCTCTTCCACAATCAATCCCATTCATAGTTTTGCTGACGATAGTACCCTCCACTCTAGTAAGCGCAGGTCAATGCAGATATCTCTTTCACAAGACCTCAAACTTATCTTGGATTGGGGCGCCAAAAATCTTGTTCAGTTTAATGCCTCGAAACACAATCATGTTCGCTGTCGCGAAAAAAGTCTGCAAATGCTCATCCCTTACATATGAGCGGCCAAGTTCTGCAGAACAAAGAGTCGTTTAATCTCGTCGGCGTTACTTTTGAGAATAACCTCATCTGGCACAAACACATTTCATTCATAGCTTCGGCAGCTTCAAAAAAGCTTGGATTCCTCTCCCGAGCCAGAAAATATTTCTCTTCTTCCAATCTGTACACTCTGTATGTATCCCAAATCAGACCCTCTTTAGAATATTGTTCTCATGTCTGGGAATGGCGTCCCCTAAAATACTTAGCATTCTGGACTTCATTGAAAGAAAAGCGTTCGTCTTATTAATGATCCAACGCTCACAGAAAGGCTTCCTCTTCTTGCCCACCGTCGAGCTGTAGGGATCTGTCGCTCTTCTATAGGTATTTTCACGGCTTCTGCTCAGAGGAATTGGCCAGTATAATTCCTTCTCTGGCAGCTCCCAACAGAGCAACACGTAGTGCAATTTTTATGCATCCTTTTACAGTTCAGTTAGAGAGGCCCCGAACTTCCCGCTTTCTTCGTTCTTTCATCCCTAGAGTGTCAAGACTATGGAACCTGCTGCCCGCAGAAGTTTTTCCTTCTCCTCCCAATCTCCAAAAATTTAAGTCCCGTGTGAACAAACTTCCTCTCACCACACTAAAGACACCCACGGTACGTTAGTACTTAGGCATCAGCCTTCGTGGACTGTCCCAAGATAAAAAAATATATTTCTCTTTCTTTCTCAATTTTTCAAATACTTAGGTCTGATGTAAATAAATTCTTTCTTACCACACTTAAGACACCCAGAGTACGTTTGTACCTAGGACTTCAGCCTTCGTGCATTGTTCCAAGATTAAAAAAACATTGTTTTTTAAGGTTTCATTTATTTTTACGAAGCAAAATATAAAAAGAATTTTGTTTTTGCGTTTTTAAAAAGTTTTAAGTGTGGCTTGATTTTTTACTTATCTCTCCTATAATATGTAACTGTATGAAAGGTTTTTTAATTTTTTTGATTTTTATTTGCTATTTTTAATGTTAGATTGTTAATTTAAAAAATTACCACATTCATATTCTTTTAATTTAAATAGGATAAAAATGCTCCACGTGTACTTTATACTCCTTTAAATAAAATTAGGTGAAGTCGCTTAAAATATTAATATATTTAAGTGTTGCGTTCTAGGAAACCGTCTTTAATTATTTTAAAACTTTATATTTGTATTTCCACAAGAATAATATTCCATATTGTCAGAACGTAAAGCGTCAAGTGACATTGCCGTTGTCTGCTTCTGTGTTCTTAATTTTCCTAATTTTACTAAAAGCATAAGCAGAAATAAGTTTACTTAATTGCTAAAAATAAAATGTTTAAAAGTAGTAAAAGGTTTTCTATATGCTTTTTTATTACCAGACATACAGGGTCCTGCAGCTCACCTCACGTCTTATGTAGCTCATTTATTATTCACTGTAAAATTTTCATATTTTGCAGACGTTACCTTCAACACACAGGTTATACAGGGTGTCACAAAAAAGTGTGACGTCACTATGGTGCATTTTTTTAAATGAAATGCTCTGTATTTTTTTGTATATTTAGGTACCTCTTGTGGTCATTTATATTCTCTAAAATTTTGTCAACATCTGTTTAGTAATTTTAGAAAAAAAATATAAAAAAACTGTTTTACCATTGAATTTAAAAATGAATAAAAATACAATAGTGCTTGAGTAATAGAACTAAACAAGGAACTTATTAAGTAACGTAATATCAGTCGCTTAGGTCATGTTTGGTTAATTCGAACTGTACAGGGTGTCCAAAATTTAGTGTCAAACTCTTCAAATTTAAAAGCACTTTATTTTTCTTATTTTGAATGTTAGCTTCTGTATATTTTTAGGTCGTTAGATGAAGAATTAAAAAACAAACATTTTTCTAATTATAACCTTATCGAAATTTCTAACACATAAAAGTTATTCGTTAAAAACTCATTTTGGCATCTATTTCGATAGTAATATCACTGAATAAAAATGGTAGGTGGCTACGAAAAACAATTTATTGACATTAGAGTTTCCTAATAACGTTAATTATTACCTAGAAATTGGTTAAAGTTACATAAATGTTAGACAAAATTAAAAATTACGTTTATTTAGCATTTAAAGGTTTTTCTTAAATTAATTTAATTTAATTAATAAATAATTAAAATTTACTCGAATTTTTATAATACGTCAAAATAAGATTCTGTAAGTTAAATAAACTGCAATGAAATAAATTGTTTTTCATAGCCACCTATCATTTTTATTCATGGTATTACTATTAAAATAGTTGCCAAAATGAGTTTTCAACGAATAACTTTTAATGTGTTAGAAATTTCGATAAGGTTATAATTAGAAAAATGTTTGTTTTTTAATTCTTCATCTAACGACCTAAAAATATACAGGGGCTTACATTTAAAATAAGAAAAATAAAGTGCTTTCAAATTTGAAAAGTTTGACACTAAATTTTGGTCACCTGTACAGTTCGAATTAACCAAACATGACCTAAGCGACTGATATTATGTTACTTAATAAGTTCTTTGTTTAGTTCTATTAATCAAGCACTATTGGTATTTTTATTATTTTTAAATTCAATGGTGCAAAACAGTTTTTGGTTATATTTTATTTTTTCTCTGAAATTACTAAACCGCTGATGACAAAATTTTAGAGGAATATAAATGACCACAAGAGATACCTAAATATACAAAAAAATACAGAGCATTTCATTTAAAAAAATGCACCGTCGTGACGTTACACTTTTTTGTGACACCCTGTATAACCAAAATTATTTTCCCGAAATGCACCGTGGGTTGAAGGTAACGTCTGCCAAAAATGAAAATTTTACAGTGAGCTACATAAGACGGGAGGTGAGCTGCAGGACCCTGTATATGCAGAATTTTAGCATTGTTTATAACAGATTCATATTTGGCTCTGTAATTTTGAATAACAATTTTTTATTATCTGGGGTAAATTATAAATGTTTATATAGTGTGTTACGTGGTTACCTTTGCTTATAGCAAATTGTATGCATAACACAGATCCACAAAAAAAGAGGTGTGTGCTGGGTGTCGGACTGGAATTTTCTGGGGTATTTTTTTTTGCGGAACACGAATCTAGAGTCAAAAATGTTGACCCCCAATTTTGACAGCAAATAATCAAGAAAAAGCGTAATTTCGGATATTAAAGATTTTTTTTTAAATTTAAAACGTCAATATTTTAAAAACTAGGAGAGATACACAAAACTTTTTTGACCTAAACATCGCATTTTTACAAGACCTTTAATTTAAGTAATATAAACTTTTTGTCTAAATGCAATATTTTTCGAGTAATTCAGGATTTTTTCAAGGTATAGCCTCTGGAAAAAATTTGAAAATTAAATATTTTTTATTTTTAGATTTTGCAAATTTTGAGTGATTTGGATTTTAAATGTTTTAAATAAATGATTTATTAAAAACTTAAAAATCACCTTAATATTTTTCCCATTATTTAGAAAAAGCCTACTTTTCAAATTTCGCGCCGAGTCCCTGCATAATAAAGCATGTTTCATGTGTCAACACTGTCAAGAAGCTCGCCAGACAAACGCACATTTCGCTCCACATCAGGGGGGTGTCACTAAAATAGCAAAATTGTCCACAGACAACATTTGGCAACAGAAGATCTCGGGTGGGCGGGCAACTTGAATTATGAAATTTTATATTTTAAAATTAAAATGTAAATGTCTTATTCTACGATTAGTTTTTTTAAATATATTTATGTAGGTCCATAACAGTATATATTTTCAGGTTTTGTGTATACAAACAACCATTATTTCTTATTTTCTAAAAGTAAATAATTCCGGCCATTGCGTATACGCACTAGTATTATATCATTATCTGTCGTTTAGACATGCTTATTGCCGATTAAAACGTGATTTAAACCAGAATTTTTCTTATATTTTGTCTAAATTTAAGTAAGTATTATAATATGTAATTAGCTTTAAAGATCTAAACACTTTTTACACGATATAATTTATAAATGTTGATGGATAAACTTTTTCTAACCACACTTAATTTTCAGGACAGAAAATTCCAGGAAAAATCCATCTGTTGTAGCAGGTTTGTTTTAAAATGCGTAAATCATTATTTTTTCTTACCATTATCTAAAAACAAAGGCTTTATCTTTTTGTATTTGCTATTAATATGGTAAGTTTTTAATCATGCTCGAACAAATTTTGAGATACTCCGCAGACTGTATGTTTTACTGTTTGCAAATTATAATATAATATGGTTTTTAAAAGTGCTTAGGAATTGTTTAGCAGTTAGTGGTGGTGAAATGTTAGTAGATAGCTTTAAAAGAGTATTAAGCATGTCTTAAGGTCATTTTATGCTTTGCAAATTTTAAAATTAAAATAAAGTTAACAAATTGTCCAACTAATATTCAAAATTTTAACTTCTTATTGCCTTGAGTGTTTATAATAATAAAAGAAAAAGCCTTTTTTGTTTTTCTTTTCATGATTTAAGTAGGTGAGGTGGGATTAATTATGTAATTTTTAATGAAAACCCTTTATCTGACTGCAAAAATTACAACCCTCTTCACTCTTCAAGACGATTTTACCAATGAGTTTTTTGCAAATTATTTAAACTATATTGAGGCGGCACCTATCAAACCTTATATTGGTAAAATCATATTGAAGAGTGAAGAGAACCTTAGATTTTTGTAGTTAAACACAGGGTGTTTCAGAAATTTGTTGTTTTTTATGGAGACTTTAATATGTTACTGTGTGACTTCATGCAGTACCTATATGGGGTGCATAATATATAATTCAGATAAGGAAATATACTTTTTTGCAATTAGGGTTATTTATTTTTAAAATATTTATTTAGTAATAATTTTATAATGCAGTATTTTCTGATATAAATTTTTTTTCTACCTATTACCAATTGGATAATTGTCAAAAGAGTCAGATATTGTCATATTATGGGTCTTGTCTGGTTACGGCTTGTTTGATTTTGCAGTATTTTTGGAATTGTAATAAAATGTGTTCGTACCTATTTACTTTTAGTGAAAAATGTTTATTATTTCTATTTATTTACAATTTATTTCACCTACATTAGATCATGAGTAGTTAAAATTTTGAGAAAATGATTATTTTTTTATTTTTCCTTATCCTCTGGTAAAATCATTAATGACAATGTATTAAATACTAACATTGCATTTTGTTTATTTTGCAGGTAAAGGAGTAGCTAACATCTTGGATATTTTAAATTATAGTAACTTTTTTTTCACTTTGGAGTACATTGAGTTTGGTAAGTTATTAAGGTGGTCGAGCTGGTGTAGTTGCAGTGTACCAGCTTCTCACCGTGGAGACCCGGGTTTCAAATCCCACATTATCCATTTTTACTTTTTTTCATAGCTCGTCATCTCACAGATGGCAATGGCAAACCACTGTGTAGTATTTCTGCCTAGTAAACCCTCTCACATGTGCTTGGGAAGGCACGTTAAGCCGGTGATACCCATATCTGTGTAAAAGCAGTTGGTACGCAACACAGATATGTGCGAGAGGGCGCCTACACTCTAAATAGAGTATGGCACAGCAAAAAGAAGAGGTTATTAAGTAAGTAATATTAGGTACATTAATAAATTTTTTTTATGAATAATAGGTAGTTGCGAATCTTGGCATCTTGACTGAAGATAATTTCTTTGAAAATATATAAGTATTGTTGTTAATTAGGGATTGTATATAATTAAAAATTGTTATTTTAAAGTGTAAAATTTTATGTATTATTTTATTTTTTTGTATGTTGTATTTAAAAAAAATGTAGTAAAATAAAACTTTTTTAAGATTTTTGGGTTTAACATAAAAATAGGTACTTTTATTAACCAAAAAACCTGAATTGTACATTTTCTAATATCTATTTTATTTTCAGGTAATCTGAAATTACTAAAATCTAACTGAATCTTTTCTTTAGAAAACAAACACTAATACTAATAACCTATTTTCACCTGTACTAAAAACAACATATTTTTTTCTTTTATAACATTATTAAACAAAAATTAAGAATCATTTTCTTCCGGCACTTCAGATTACTTATTTAATAAAATAATATTAGAAAATGTAAAATAAAATGACAACTTTTAAAAATAAATAAAAGGCAGCCATAATGAATCACAAAACCTGTCGATAAAATAGGATGCGATTATCGGCCCACCCGAGATCTTACGTTGCCACATTTCCACACTGCGGTCAACGAAATACACGAACTTGACATTTCTTTTTTCCTTTCGTATTTTGTGCTCCACATGCGCAGGTTATGGAATATTTTTCTCCTGTTAGTCGCTCCTAAATTGCCCACATTGTGTCACTGACAAAAAATAGGTTAAACTAAGAAACCAAATTAATATTATAAATAAAAAGAAGCTGGCACAATAATTAAAATAAAACTGTTTCTTATTTATACGAGTATGTAATCTTTACCTGCAGAGCAAACACAAAAGTTATCTACATCTGTATTGTAAATTTACCTAATTTTACGAAAGGCATCGTTACTTAAGCATACAAAAGACATCATAAGTTTTAAGATGAAGTAAAATTGCCCACATTGTGTCACTGACAAACAACAGCTTAAACTAAGAAACCGTTTGCCATCCCAGGAAGGTATGCGCTCAAGACTATTCAGTGAGAATAAAAAAAAATCAGAAAAAAAACAAATTAATATTATAAATTAAGAAGCTGGCACATTAATTAAAATAAAAATGTTTCTTATTTATACGAGTATGTAATCTTTACCTGCAGAGCAAACACAAAAGTTATATACATCTGTATTGTAAATTTACCCAATTTTCCAAAAGGCATTCTTGCTTAAGCATACAAAAGACATCATAAGTTTTAAGATGAAGTAAAATTGCCCACATTGTGTCACTGATAAACAATAGCTTAAACTAAGAAATCGTTTGCCATCCCAGGAAGGTATGCGCTCAAGACTATTCAGTGAGAATAAAAAAAAAATCAGAAAAAAAACAAATTAATATTATAAATTAAGAAGCTGGCACATTAATTAAAATAAAAATGTTTCTTATTTATACGAGTATGTAATCTTTACCTGCAGAGCAAACACAAAAGTTATATACATCTGTATTGTAAATTTACCCAATTTTCCAAAAGGCGTTCTTGCTTAAGCATACAAAAGACATCATAAGTTTTAAGATGAAGTAAAATTGCCCACATTGTGTCACTGATAAACAATAGCTTAAACTAAGAAATCGTTTGCCATCCCAGGAAAGTATGCGCTCAAGACTATTCAGCGAGAATAAAAAAAAATCAAAAAACGAAATTAATATTATAAATTTAAAGAAGCTGGCACATTAATTAAAATAAAAATGATTCTTATTTATACGAGTATATAATCTTTACCTGCAGAGCAAACACAAAAGTTATCTACATCTGTATTGTAAATTTACCTAATTTCCAAAAGGGCATGACTTGTATAAAAAGATAAAATAGTTTTAAGATGAAGTAAATTTGCCAACATTGTGTCACTGACAAACAATAGTTTAAACTAAGAAACCGTTTGCCAGCCGAGGAAGGTATGCGCTCAAGACTGTTCGGCGAAAATTAATTATTTTTCCCTGATCTTGGGGGACTACAGCCAGAAACTGCTATTTATGCAAAAGACTTCAGCACCTTTTGTCTACATTTACGAAGCTCATTTACCCGGGGAAAAATAGATGATGGAGACACCCTTTATGCATTTCATACGATGCCTCTTGTATTTCATCTCATTTTCTTATAAGGATCTTCACTACGAATTTCGACGAAAGCGGTGAACTTTTTATTTTTGTCAACGTTTAACAGGTTTGGAGAAAAGCGAATTTAGGAGATGAATATTAACAAGTAGGTCGTGTTAGAAATATTACAGAAAGTAAAAGGGTTGGAAAATTTATTAAAAATTCTATATGAAGATGCTTAAATACAAAGATATATAAGAAAAGAGACGCTTTTATTTACATTAACCTTAAGAATTTCCAAAAAACCAAATTAAAAATATGGTAAAAATATACCGTAAAAAGAAAAGAGTGAAATATTAAATATTTATGAAGATATTTCAAAACGTCACTCCCTACCGTCACTAAGATATCTGAACGTCTTTTACCTTAGAAAAAAAAAATCGTTTTTTAATATTATATGTAAAAATTGTAAAAATATAATGTAAAAATAAAGTAAAATATTCAATATTTATCGAGATATTGTAAAACCCTCATTCCTTTTCCTCTCACTGTTTTTATATTGCCTGCCCTTTATCCCAAGAAATCCAGAAAATTTGAAAAGCATAACATTATATATATATATATTATAATATATATATATATATATATATATATATATATATATATATATTATATTATAATTTTTAAATTTTAATATTTTTTTTTTACATTCCCGTTCCTTTACTGTTAAGCTCATTAAGATAAACAACTTTTAAATAATTTTTCAAAATACTAAAAATAAAGAACTTCTTTTATTATAGTTTTAACATGGCCCTTTTTTTGTAAGTTGTCACCGCCCAGGAAGTTTGTTAGGCTTGACACGTTGATGTGATTTTCCGCAATGTTGCCCATTTTTTTTTTACTTAAACCGACCTAACTTGCATTCACCCGAGTACTTGGGTCCAGAATGAGCCAGCAAGGGAAACCGTCGCGCGTACAATCTCGAAGCAGCGATCGCAGATTAACGACACTCTCCATAAATTTATTGTTTTTGGATTGTGCCATTTTCGATATTTAACAATGATTTTAAATTAAAATTAACTCTCGTCTTGTCCGTTTAAAGCAATACGACTGAGTCATAATGCGATTAAAAGAAAAAACGAAAAAAAAATAAACTTCTTTTTTTTCTCAGGGCCCTCACTTCTCACTTTAAAAAAATTTATGTACTTTTTTTTTTGGGTTTTTGAAAAAAAAAATATTAGAAAAAGTTGCTTATTTTACCGAGTTTTACCAATAACACCTACATAGGTGTTATTGGTTTTACCCACAGTTAAAAAAAGCCCAAACTTAGGAATCACCCTTTATATTAAATAATGTTAGTTAAAAAATAATCCTAAACCTTAAATATAAAAGTAATCGTCCATCTTATGTTATCTCGCCAAAATAAAAACTAAAATCTGAAATGCATTCCAAAGCGAATCGTTATTTCGTACAATTCGCCAGTAAACACATGCGGCACTGGCATTTACAATCGGTTTAGAAGAGTTTTATTAGCTTTAAAGTGGAGAATATCGAAGTAGGCCTGCCAATAAAGCTGTCCTCTATCGCAGTGACACGGTAATACATGGTGGTACATTCATCACGTCAAAGGGAGAGAGCAGGAACAAAATGAACGATAAATAAATCGCCGTGCTGGTCGAACCTGCCACACGTGTGACAAAATATGACCCACATGACGTAGCAGGACACTTTATTTATGTATATTGTACTATTGAAGGGCTTCAGCCAGTGGCGACTCGTGGCTTGTCTAATAAGAAGGGCTGAATATCGGTGGTGGATTAGAATTTTTGACACAAGGTAGACATGGGACCCACACCAAATATATACCAGATGTTGGCCTAAGGGGAAAAAATTTGGGGTAAAAAAAATTTTTTTGGGTTCAAAAAAAAGTTGATTTTTTGGTAGCTGCCAAAAAAAAT